>PVJD01005033.1:0-123212 GCA_004026545.1 Mormoops blainvillei
AATATAGGTTTGACTCATTGCAAAATGTGTTTACATATATTATCTTTTGTTAATTGGACATAGCATTTTTCTTATTCAAATATATAGAGAAATTTACCTTTCAATAAATTTCCCCTTAATTTAGCTTTATTATTTTAAACAAAGATATTATTCAGTACTATAGTTTCTTTTAATTTTGAAACAATAAACATTTTAAATATACAGTTCTCTTTTACATAGCTTATGATAACTAAATACCTTGAATGACAGCTAATCTAACATTTTAAGAGAGTAGGGTAAAATGTGTACTTTAAATATGTAACATAATACATATTTAATTAGAATAGAGAATAGGAAGATACCATAAAATAATGCAAATGATATTATCTTGCAGAAAAGAGGTGACTACTTACAAGATAATAAAAATGTTAAGTATTTTAAAATTAACATAGATTACATAAAGTACCTAAGAAGATAATGTGTTTTCAAACATATAGAACTTTATATCTTACTTTTATAAGCAGGTGACCTTATTATTGGATTTTATTATTCATATTTTTCACTCCTAATAAATCCTTTTTATGTCATTTATTATGGTCACTTGTGCTCATCGACATGTTTTCCAGGTGTTATTACTTTTACTAGAAAGTTCAGTATTTGTTTACCTTGATAGAGCTCACCTGTGCTTACGAGCATTTTTCATCAAAGTTGAAGTATTACATGCATTTTTCCAATAGATATTATATACTATAATTACCTGTTTGTTACCACTGTGACCTCTGCGATGTCATGAATTGTCTTTGTAAGTACATATTGTAAAACCTCTCAATTCATACATATGTAGTATAATATATTTTTATTAAAATCCTAATGAGTAAGTTTTGGTTGTTATTTCTCCAGTTATTGGACAGAGAGTTTAGTAGACAGAGCTCAAAAGGAGTTATGAAAAAAATAATTTATTCTCACATCCCTTGAGTTCAACATCAAGGTCCTTTCACAAAACAGTACCAGATATTTGATGGAGTCCTTAATGGTACCAAGCACTTGGGACAAAAATCATCTAAAATAAAATGTCACTTAATGTCACTGACATATATAAAAACTTTCCTGGATATCAATTTTTATTTGCTAATTTATAACTCTGATCTCAATTGATTTCATTGTGAGTTCATCAAAATAACAGTTGATAAATTTAATGTCATGAAATCTTGAAACTTGTCATTCATATTTTCTATATTGCTAGGCCATGGAAGCTAATTTAATATTTATAAAAATAATTAAGGTTCATCCAGTTGTATTTTTCAAAACAATAGACATGTACATTATCCCTTTTATTTCTAAATGGAACAGGCGAAAACAAATGAACACTTTTTTTTATTTTGCACAGAAGAATTTTTGAAGTTTTTTTTTTCTTCTAATTCTGTCAACAAATTTTATTTATTCTATTCAAATATATCTTTGGTTATTTATTTACAAGGGTGAGCACACATAGGTTTACATTTGTTCTTATGGAAAATATTACAAAAATAAATAATAATATAAGAATAAACATTGTGCTTTGCATATTCACAATTGTAAACTTATAGTCATCCATACTTAGTTCTGTCTTCCAAATGATTTACATTTTGATCTTTATCACTGTATGCATTTTGTGTACAACAATTATTGAAATATAAAACAACAAAATAAAACAAAGCTTCCTAGAAGCACCGCCAGGTTTCCATTCTGCTTCCTTTTGCTCCATTGAACATACGTAGCTTGATAATGTTTTCTGTTCTAACTATGCATTTCTTATTTAATTTTGAGTACTTATTTTTGCATTTGTTGTATCCAGGTTTTTCTTTCTTTTTGATTCATGCCATGGATTTTATCATAAAACATATAGATGCAGGAGATTTCCAAATTAGAAAATTATTAAATTGTGAGATTACAAATAAATAACTCATTATTGAACAGGAGGAAAAATACATAGTAAACTTACCTTATTATTTTGATGTTATTAATTATCAACACCAATCATCAGTGATTGTAGTAACTATAGTTATATGTAATAACCACTTATCAGAGTTTATATATTTTAATTTCTACTATCAAATGTAATGGAACTTGTCAAAAATAGTAAGGTAAATGGGTAGAAATGTTGGGTAAACCAATAATATATTTTGTTTTAGGGAGAAAATATGTTTTAATTCTTCATTTTTAAATTTTTTAAATTAAATTGATTGGCGTGAAATTGGTTAAGATTATATCAGTTTCCAGTGTACAGTTCTGTGATAAATCATTTGTATGTTACATTATGTGCCTACCACCAAGTGAAATCTCCTTTCATCACCATATATTTGACCCCCTTTACCCTTTACTACTCCTCATTCCCCATTCCCCCATATTAAAAGGACTAACTGTCAATTCTGAAAATACCCATCTCACTATTCACAGAACTAAGGTTAACCTGATCAATTTACTTTGCACTCACTTTACTGGTCAACCTTTACAACTTAATGTCTTTATATATCATTTGTTTTTATGATTTTATTTTTTTCTTACATTAAAATTACTTTTCTCATGTCTTTCTAATTAGTAAAGAGTGAATAAAATATAGTCACTTCACTGGTACAATAAAACATAAATATTAACTCATATAAAAGAATAGGACTAATATGTGTTTTATTTTTTTATATTATTCAATCACAGTTACATTTGAAAACCAACCTGAGAAAAACTTAAATAGTACATAAGTCCTTGTCTATGTTGAGAGGACTAATGTTTGTGTCCAATAAATGATTGCTTTTTTAAAAAATTAAAGAGACTTTTAAACCTGTTAGTGGGCACTGTTCTGTCATCTTTAATATTGGAATTTATCTTTCATGGATAGTGAGATATTTTTTATTTAATTGAGGGTATATATGAAAACACTTTGAAAATGTTACTTTCTATTCCTATAGAAACATGGATTTCATCCTAAACATAATATTGATTTTCAAAAATATGTGAAAGGCCTTATATTTTGCACTGTGTGATGATACATCTTTTTTACCCTGGCCATGTTCCCCATGACAGTTGAGGAACAATATCATAAAAAATAAATACATAAAACCAGAGATACCACCATGAAAGACATGTACCCTTAGAAGCAATAGTATTTAAAATGGAGGTCCTGTATCAGTTTATGAAGTAGGTTTACATTCCTTTCTTATCCTTCTAACCTTACCTTACAATATAAAATTAGATTCTTATATAATCAGAGCTCTAAAACTTCCTATTTTCCACTGTTCTTCTTTCTCATTTTTGGTCTTTGCATTTAAAATGATCTGTGGAACAATAAAGCCATACCTCAGCTGCTTTTGTGTTTAATCTATCAGCATTGAGACTTTTCTCCAATGACATTATTCATAGAGTTAAGAAAAAAATGCACCTTCAAAGTATTAAATCTGGTCTCTCTCTCTTTTAAATATGATAACATTTTCAAAGGTGAAAGGGGTGTACCTTGAAACTAGCAACATATTTCATGCCGTAAGTTCCTCATTTTATTTGAATTTGATATGAAATAAAAGAGCACATGATCATATCAAATATGACTGCTCTTCTTTGTTAAAGTCAGACATAATAGAAAGCAAGAGACCCATGAAATGCTTATTAATCAAAGGATGACAGTCTATCATAACATTTATTGAGCACCTATTTTTATTGAATATTATCATCAAATACACCATCCATAGTTTGTCAACATGAATAAAAATATAGTATACAAAAAATAAACAGGTCTTGGATATGGAAAACTTCATATTTTATTTCATGGCAGTTTCTAGTCAAATAGTTTTAGGCAAACTAGTTCATATATATCTTTCATTTTTCTTGATTTTAAAATGAAGGTATTATTCTACTTCAGAGTAGTCAATGGGTATTCAAAGACATAGTTATTTTATGATATTTTTGTAAACCATAAGATATTAAACAATTATAAACCATTTGTAAAGATCCTATCATAAGATAGAAAAGTTATGGAATTTCAGAAAGCATAGCTATTCTTCAAAGTAAAAAGTCTGATCAGACATCTTTTTACCTGAAATCAATCTTTCAAATAGAAAGCATGAATATTGGGACTCCGATTGGCCCTGCCCCACCATATGCATTGAGCAGAGGTTCCATTCTGGAAGAGGCAAGCCAAGAAGGTCTCAAGCTACTAACTCCCCTTTTCCCAAACACTCAGTCATAGAAGAAGAGTGTCACTCCAAGAAAATGGGGTACCCACCTCCCAGCTCCATTGCAATGACACAAGGGTACTACCTAGGAAGAAAGCAGACTATAAAAAGCAAATTATTCGGCTCTGGATAAAGTGGCTGACAATTTAAGACAGAGAAACAAGAACTCCGTGCTTAAGGTGTCTGAAACAATGGATGTCTTGGTGGAGAGCAATTAAGAGAAGACTAGTGATATAAATCCAACAACAGAGTAGCTAGCAGTTTAATGGAAAGAACCAGGGAAAGAAATAGCCAAGAAGAGAATTCCTGAGATCACACTCAACCCTGAGGATCTGCAGGATGTGCAAACATTCTAGGCTGTACCTACTTAGGAACAGTCTGAAAAAGATGTATGAGCAGACGGTGGGACACACAAACCCACCAATGGAGAGGACAAACCTCATTGGTTCAAGGGGCTTAAAACAACCTCTGATCAAACACTGTCTGAACAATAAACCACTAAGGGCAACTCCTAGGAGGGAAGGCTTAAATATAAAATTATACATAGCCCTGAAAGTCTGGAAGGTTGTTTCAGTGACCAAAGCTGTATCCTTTCAGATACTAAGAGAGGGTTACAAAGCTGAAAGTTCCTAGACAAAGATAAGATCAAAAATAAATTATCTGAGTGGGGATAGCTGCATAAAAGATAATGAAAAAGTCTGTGTGTTATGTGTGTGAAAGCAGGGGGAGGGGGCAGTGTTTCTAACATCAGCGCCTACGTACTGTGATGATAGCTGACTTCACTGAATTAATTTGGTACAGTCACTTAACGAATAAACCAATGACAAAACAAACAACAGAAACAACCACCACTCCACGTAGCATCATGGTCCAGAGTTACAATAGGACCCAGCATTTCAACTTCTAATGACATACTCCCACCAAAATAAAAAGATATAGCCACTCCCAAATTGGCACTAATTGACCAAAGAGCATCATTCAAATTAGCCAAAAATGGAAACAACATAAATATTTACCAAATCAATGAATAAAATGTGAATAAAATGTATATTTCTACCATGAAATATTATTCAGCAATAAAAAGATGAGGTAAGTAAAACATGCTACAACATGAATGAAACTTGAAAACATGCTAACTCTGTTTAAATTCTTAAGGAACTGCCAAACAGTGATATGCCATTTCATACAGAGGGAGCAAAAATGTTTAAAATTAGGTTGTGGTGACAGTTTCACAACTCTGCGAACATAGTAAAAAGTACTGATTAGTATCCTTTAAGTGTGTGACTTGTATGACATATAAGATATACCTAAGTAATACTGTTTATAAAAAAACTTGAGCATACAGTAAAATTAATGCCAAAGTCTGATGGGAGTTAACACTGAATATTGTATTACTGGGATGAAAACTGAAATGTCTGCATAAGTAGAGCTGGAAAAAACATGTTTTGCAGTTTCTGTTTGTTCCTGTCTCATTCCTTAAAATCATTTTGTCTGTCAAAACACTTGCCAAAGAAGTACCATAAGAGTATTTCTACATGGTGACTGATTATCTAGGGACCATTGATGGGGTCAGGAAGTGTGGAGACTCCATCAATGAACCAACAGGCAGATTCATTTTCTTGAAAAATTCTTCTAAGAGACATGTGATTTCAAATTATTTATAGGTACATAAATAGTAAGTTCATGCTGAATTAGAGCTAGAAAAGATATTTTAAAAATAAGATCAAGCTGATTATTCTGCAAAGAAAATAGTTTGCCAAAGAGAAACACAGTATAGAGTCAGACATGCAGAGATAAGCAAAGATGGAAAACTTAGGGTTGGAGTTGGGCAGAGTGAATGACAGAGAAAATATAATAGATCATTGCTTAGGTTACTGGTGCCATCCTACTTACAACTTCTCACATTTTTTCACTAAGGACTCACATAGTTCCATAAATTTCATACAGTTTTGGGAAGTGGTGGTTCTTGTCAACAAAGGAAGTCTGTAAATAAGCCAAAATTGATGGCAGAGAGATAGCTTACATGCAGAAGATGCAGCAAAATGGAGATCTAAGGAGGTTCTGTGGGCCGGAGACCTCAGAGCCTAGATGGGGTAGTGAACAGTCTCTGATGAGGAATGACAACGAGAATGCTGAAGCCTGAGGAGATTTGGGAACCTATGCCTGCAATGACGAAGAACTTGGAACTTGGTAACCAAAATTGTAAAACAGATCAGTGTTAGTAGCCTTAGACAAAACACAGAAAGTAAAAGAGAAACTCAGATACAAGATGTACTGACAAGAAACATAAAATGAAGAGTGCTTATATGATTTGTTTAGGGAAGTGTTTTCAGCAGTTAAGCTAGAAAATAACATCTCATTAAGACACTGTGGCCCAGAATCACAAACCATATACCTCGTATTTCACACAGCAGCAGGTGTGATGCAAGTAAAAAATTTAGGTCCCTGATTTCTGAAGACTGAGAGCTTGAATACTTTACCTGTAACTGAAAACAGAGATGATATTTCTCCACTGTTACATTTTGGAATGTATGTTGTCAGCAAAGTAGATTTGGTCTAACAGATAATGGCAGAATCGTTTTTTTTAGAAATTACCAAGGGGTAGATTGGTAATTGTTTTGAATTAAGAATATGTTATTTCAATATTCGGTGGCAAGGCTTACTTTCTGTGTATTTATTTGTGACATGTAACAAATATAATAGTCAGGCTCAGGCCTTGGTTTTGATCTTCATCAAAGGTTTACTCTTGGAGTATTTGTGCATTTGATCCTTTAAAATTTTAGATAAAGGAAAAGGCACGCAACTTCAAAATTCTTTAACAGGTTGCAGCCCTTGGACGTCCTCCTCCCGAGAGCAGAATGCTGTATAGAGCCTGCTTACCAGTCTTTCCAAAGGTTTCTCTTTGTGCTGTGACATCAGAGAGAAATTGAGAAATGCCATAGGATATGATAAAAGTATTATTTAAAAGATGAAAAATATGAGCTGTGAATCGGAATTTCCAGACTCTGTGCAATGCCAAAAAAAAAAAAAAAAAAATGTCTCCAAGAGGAATGGAAGATGAAAAACAACAAACGTTTTTGTAAGAAAAATCTTCCGGAGATGCCATCATTTAAGCGGATCAAGACCAGCATTATACTTTTTCTTCGTGTACAGTAAACATTAACATTCACTGGGTTAATGTCTTACACAATAAACATAAAATAAGAATTTATGGCAGGAGCAGAAGCTACATAAACTTTGTTTGTGGTGCTGTATATTATATATAGGCTCTGGAGACCAGTGAGCTTTGGTCTCTACAGCAACCTGTGAAAATAGCAGGGCTGAAGCCCACCGTACTACAGGCGGGGGGCTATTGTTTTGCTTTTAGTGCACTGTGTCTAGTGGAATGACGGATTTTAATCCATTTCAACAGCTATACAGGGCTTCAGCATGTGAGAACACTTTATGGTTAAATTAATAATCCAAATTTAAAGTAAATCCTGGCTGAAACATTTTGTATACTTATTCAGTTATACATATATGTACATATACACTGGTATATGAAATTTCATATTTTATCCAGCAAATCAGTCATTTTAAGCTGACATTTGGAGTTATCGGTCCCTGGACACTTTGAAATTTATTCAAAATTGTATGTGCATATGTATATGTGTGTTTGATTGTGATGTGGATCTATTGTACGCACAAAAGTGTCTTTACTTCAAGAAAGTGGGAGAAGCAGTACTATATATGTCTCCAAAAATAAGGATAAAAGGTACAACAAGAAAATACTTGGCAAATTTTTTCGAGGTTGTAAAAAAAGGAGAAATGTGTTTTCTGCGTATTTTCAGTGTAAATGCCACGTGTTCCAAATGTTATATCTGTGAAAGAAATTTATCACTGATGCTTTCACATTGGTATACTGATGATGGCCTTCAAAAATATATTGCTTAATGAAATTCACCCTGTTCGAGAAATGTTTAGTCAAATTATAATGTCATTGTGCACTGAGAAGAGACAGCCATAAATCATCTCTAGAAAAACAAACATTTCTCAGCAACCTTTTCATCTTAATTAATAATGAAGAAGATAATTCTTCTCAGAGGAGAACATAATAATGTTGTCTCCAGAGCACATGAAAATCCTCTTTTTAAAAAGTGCTTTTAAAAGAAATCTATACATATGTCCATCCATTCATTGACCCAATGAACTTTTATCTTACTAGTGTATATCATGTTAAAGTCTCCATATTTATTTATACAGAAGAACTTTTTATTTTATTTCTTTTTTTAAATACAGAGTTCAGCAGAAGTAATGCCTGCTTGAGTGTGGTCGGTAAGGTAATAATATGGGAGTGATAATTTATAGCTTTAATTTGAACATTTCACCTAAAATGTCACATGGTGTGCTTGAGTATGATATTATTATGTTACATATTTACATGCTTATGATTTTGTAATAAAAGATATTATAATAAAAGAGGTGAATTATTTGTGCCAAACCCTGTATATTTTATTGATTAGGCTATAACAGTTCCGATTTTTCCCTCTTTGTCCCCCTCCACCCAGAAACCCCCATCTTCTCCAACAATCCCCCCTCCCCTTAGTCCAGGTCCATCGGTCATGCATTTAAGTTCTTTGGCTACTCCTTTTCCTATACCGCTCTTAACATACCCCTGTCTGTTGTGTATCTACCAATGTGTATTTCTTAATCCCGGCTTCTTTTCTCCCATTCTCCACTTTTCCCCACCAAACTGATAATCTTCCAAATGATCTCCATTTTTATGATTCTGTTTCTGTTCTGCTCATTTGCTTATCCTGTTTTTTAGATTCAATTGTTGATAGTTGTGAACGTATTGTCGTTTTAATGTTCTTATTTTCAATCATCTTTTTTTCTTAAATAAGTCCCTTTAACATTTCATGTAATAATGGTTTGGTGATAATGAACTCCTTTAACTTTACCTTGCCTGGGAAGTACTTTATCTGCCCTTCCAATCTAAATGATAGCTTTGCTGGATCGAGTAATCTTGGATATAGGTCATTGCTTTTCATCACTTTAAATACTTCTTGTTTGTCCCTTCTAGCCTGAAAAGTTTCTTTTGAGAAATCAGCTGACAGTCTTATGGGAACTCCTTTGTAGGTAACTCTCTACTTTTCTCTTGCTGCTTTTTGATTCTCTCTTTATCTTTAACCTTTGGTATTTTAATTATGATGAGTCTTGGCGTGGTCAACTTGTTTGGGATTCTCTGTGCTTTCTGGACTTTCATATCTATTTCCTTCACCAGATTAGGAAAGTTTTCTCTCACTGTATTTTCAAATAAGTTTTCAATATCTTGCTCTTCCTCTTCTTCTCCCAGCACCCCTGTGATTCAAAAGTTGGTAGGTTTGAGGTTTTACCATAGGCTCATCACCCTATCTTCATATTTCTGGATTTTTTTTCTTCTTGTTGCTCTGATTGAATGTTGTTTTCTTCCTTATGTTGCAAATCATGGATTTGATTCTTGGCTTCATCTACTCCACTGTTTATTCCCAGTAAATTTTTCTTTATTTCACTTAGTGTAAACTTCCATTCTGCCTGGGTCTTTTTAATGCTGTTGAAGTACACAGTGAGTTATTGAGTATCCTAATAACCACTGTTAGGGATTCTGTGTGTGGTAGATTGCTTATCACCATTTTGTTTAATTCTTTTCTGGGGTTTTGATCTGTTCTCTTATTTGGGCCATGATTCTTTGTCTCTTCATTTTGGCAGACTCTCTGTGTTCATGTCTATGTAGTAAGTAGAGCTGCTTTGACTGCCTGTCTTAGTAGCTTGACCTATTATAGAAAAGTACCTGCAAGTTGGATAGGGTGGAGACCTATGAATTCGTCAGGGTAGGGCAGCTTGTGTGAACAAGGCTAATAGCACCTCAGACATGATGTCATTGATTTGTGGATCTATGTGGGGCAGGACTTAAAAAGGGGACAATGGCCACTGGCCTGACCTCTCAAATTATGTCTGGGAGGAAGCTGTCTCCCAGCAGCTACTGGTGCCCTTCCAGCTGCTCCCCCTGTTCTGAAGCCCAGAGAGAGTGAGTCTGTGTAAGTCCTAAGACTGTTGCAGGCCCTTTAAAATAAGATGCCTGACACTCCTGCAGTTTATTCTGCAGCCCCAACCCCCACTGGTTTTTACAACCAGAAGTTATGGAGACTTATCTTCCTGGCATTGGGGCCCTGGGCTGGGGGAACTGGTGTGGGACTGGGATCCCTCACTCTGGAAGTATTCCTCCCCATTTTTACCCACCAAGTGTAGGTATGGGACTGCCCGTTCCATGTCCCTCTGTCTCCATCTCTCTGCCTCCCCTATCCATCTGGATGAATGTGACTTCTTTAAATCCTTGGTTGTCAGAGTTCCATACAGTTCGATTTTCTGACTATTCTGGGTGACAGGTTTTTTTGTAATTTAGTTTAATTTTTGCTGTGCTTGTGCAAGGAGACAAGCCATGTTCACCCACACCTCTATTTGACCAAAGTCAAAGTCTCCACATTTATTCCTTTAAAAATAATTTTAAAATATTATCTCATGACAATAGTGGACATTAAATGGTAAGGAAACCATATTATTTATATCCACTTGAAACTTATGACCTGCTAAGTTCCCACTTCAGGCAGAACCTGAGACAGACCAAATTGCGTAGCTGTAAAATGCAGAACATTTTTCCCTCTCACGCCCAACTGCGGCAGACCCCTCCATTCATGTGGCCTAATCTTAGTCTGTTTTGCCCTGATAAATTTGCTGGCCTCACTGTGACTGCTCCTTTAAACAGCGAACCTCCCTCCCCCCACAGCAAAGGTGTATGAGCACCCAGTGGATGGTAGTTAGACTTGGTATACCCTGGCACTTTAGCTGAGTGGTCTCAGACCCTACAACAGTGAGGTATAAAGTAAAATTGTTTATTTGATATTTTTCTTGTTTCTTGAGGAAGGCCTGTATTGCTATGAATTTTTCTCTTAGGGTTACATTTGCTCTTTGTATAGGCTTTGTTTGCTGTGTGTTCATTTTCATTTTTAAGTAATTTTATTTTTTCTTTGACTGCATTATTTACCCATTTATTGTTTACTAACATGTTATGAGCCTCCATGTGTTTGTTTGTTATTTAGTTTTGTAAAATTGATTTCTAGTTAATACCCTTGTGGTGGGAGGAGATGCCTGATATGATTTCAAAATTCTTAAAACTATTGAGGCTTCATTTGTGTCCTCATATGTGGTCCATCCTAGGAAACATTCCATGTGCACTTGAAAAAAATATATGTTCTACTGCTTTTTGGTGGAATGCTCTGAAGATCCATGGAAGTCAATTGGGTGTTAAAATTACCTGCTCTGGCTGCATTGCTGTCAGTCTCTCCCTTTATGTCCATCAAGATATGGTTTATACAGTTAGGCTTTCCTACGCTGGGTGCATAAATGTTTAAAAGGATTATATCCTCTGGTGGGATCCTTCCCTTTATTGTTATGTAATGTTGTTCATTGTCTCTTATTATAAGCTTTGTTTATTAGACAGTTACACAAATGAGCTCTCTTCTTAAGAGGAAGATACTCGATTTTACAAGGCTGTTTGCTTTGTAAACATCCTTGAAAAGATAGTTTGGAACAAAAGCTTATGCAAAATATGTAGAAACACCATGGAGAATTGTCTCTCAACCCTACTTTCACATAGGTAGGGGTGGCATTCACTTCTATTTTTGGTATGTTAGTTTTTTGCATGAATAGAGAATATTTATTTATTGAGTTGATTTTAGGTTGTTCATATCTTTAAAAAGCCAATGAATGAATTTATTGGATAGAACAGCATACGCATCTTTAAATTTAAGAGGTAATTTCAAAATTCATTTTACCAATTTAAATTTTCACAAGCAGTGTATAAGATTTCCATTGATATGCATCCTTGTCAATTACAGTGTTGGTAGATTTTGTCTATTTTTGCAAAATGATAGGGTTTTAGGATCCATGTTGTCTTTTGGTTTCATTTCAATTATTACCTGTGAAATTAAACATTTTAATATGTTTATTGGTTATTTGTGTTTTCTGGGAGCCACTTTACATCTCTTGAATAACATTTTCTACTCTATATTTTTAATGTGTTGGTTTGATTTTAAGGGACTGGTTTTCACATATTTTATATGTGCACATGTATATATGAACATATCTATATCTTTCTATTTGATTATCATTTCCTTAAATATATCCCAAGGGATTGCTAAATTTAGTACAATAGGTTTATAAATCTAACAACTTTTGTTTGTATAAGATATTGTATTTTTCCTGTAAAGTTTGGCTTAATATTTTAGGTTAATATTTTTAAGCTACCTAGAAATGCTCGTGGACAGGAAATTTATTTTCATAGTATTTTTATATGTATGTTAAATTATCTTAGTACATTTTATTACAATGCCCTTTCCCTATTTGTATTGCCTCTTCTGTCATAAATAAATTTTTCATGTATATGCAAACCAGTTTCTGAGTCTTCCATTCTGTCCTATAGGTCAATAGATCTATTCACATCGTTTTAATTACTAGAGATTATAATAACAATGTGCAGCCCCTAATGTCTCAGCTCAATTTTTATTTTGAATATTTTTTTCTTATTTTTAAAGCTGGCTTTCTTCCTAATGGTTATTCCTGTGTCTACACAATTTAGTGATCAGCCAATGATTGGACAGATGCTGTGCTCAGAGTCAAACACCAGTAAAGTCAATCATCTGCCAGTGAATCTGTGTGAGGGTTGGAAAGTACATTCAAAATCCGGGTTAGTTGGGGCTTGGTCTTCTGACCTCTCCTTTGTGTGTCCATAGCCCCAACTAGGAATATTGCAACCATGACCACACCCCCAGGCTAGTAGATGCAAACTCTTTGTCTTCCCTTACCCACGGGTTTCCGAAAACTTTTTCACTTTTATAGATAATGTTGTTGGGGGTGATCTTTGCCCCAGGCTCCAAATAAAGAGACTCCTTCAGCCACAGCAGCAAAGAGGTGTCAAAGAGACCAGTTACCACAGCCTGCACTAGCCTGGGAAAACTTCCCTGTCAATCAAACTGGGAATGGGGAATGGGTAAGGGGTTATTGTGGGGGACATGGGAGCAACCCAGGTCAAAACATTATAGATACATAACATTCTTACCCAAAATTCTGGCATTTTGGGAATCTATAGTCTTCTTAGGTTGTATTTCCAGTCAATCTTCAGAACGTTATCTAGTTAGTTAGTTAGTTAGTTAGTTAAATTTTAATAGTGGTGGTGGGGTGCAATTTTGTTCAACTTTCTAATAGCCTTCTGGGGGAAAAAAGTGCTATTCCTCTTTCCCTTCCCTTGACATTTACTTTGAGCTATTAGAAAAAAAATTGAATCTGTCCAGCCATGCTTTAAGAGTAGATTCTTAATAACATGTCTTTTTTAAAAGCTCTGAAAATATGGTAAGTCTTATATTAAGCACTTAATTCACTTGGAAATTGTTTTAATTATAAAATGTTAGCAATGTTATCCTATTTTGGAAATTTTAAAATCACAGGTAAGCCTCCACAACCAGAACCTTTCTTAGAGATGTTTACATTTATGTGTCTAGTGTAAATGGTGCCATTTGTTTGATGAATACCAATTGTTTTAAGTGGAGATATTTTCTAAAACTGTTTAATATTCTAGAACAAACATAAATAGACATTTCTACTCATCCTCAATTTATTATATATTTAAATTTGCTGAAGAAATTTTCATTTGTAGTATTCTTTTTCCTAGTTCTTGAATCAAGATCCTGCTAGGTACATAGCTTTGCAACTACCATTGTTTCTCACTTATCTTTTATTTGGATTCTTCGGCAACTCTCCCCTCAGCCACAGAGCACTGGATACACCGATGGGCATGTTTGCCAAACAAATTTTCTCATCCTACAAGCCCTTACCTTTTGAGACATTGTTGACTGATGTAATATTGTGATTGTTTTGTTATCTGATTGTTAGAACAAGAATGTCTACCCTGGAAAACTAGTCTCTCTTTAGTTCTTATTACTTATCAAATAAAGTTGAGAAAAAATAATCGTTACATGTAAGGTAGGATGAGATATTGATTATGAACATTGTTTTTGTATTCAGGCAAAACTAAATCCAAATATTCATCTGCTGTGTGATCTACAGGAAATGATAACCTCCCTCAAACTTAATTTCTTTTGTAAAGTGGGACTGACGCTTCCTACAGAACTTGTTTTAAGATTTAAGTGAAGTAATACATATCACTGTTTATAGCACAAGATGAAGCTTCCACATAATTAGCTTTTATTGTTTCTACAACCAATTCTTTGCCTGAAAGTACTATCCCAGGATGCAATGTACTATCATCAATCCATCTCACTCTCCCAAACGCTACATTAAAAATTGATGGAGGCATTGAATGCGGACCAATACGTGATTCAGAGAATGATTTTCACATGGTAGGAAGAACCCAGAAGAATTTCAAATAGACTCAGTCCCTGCATCCATGAATTAGGTATAGAGGGTGAGGTCTGGCAAGAACCAATACCTAATTATTTCCTCGGTGGTTGTGTAGTTCCATTTCAGACTAGAGTCTCATCAACACTGCAAAGTGGGGAAACATTCCACTCAGAATTATAGTTTTTTTATTGGGAGTGCTGTTGTAAATTTTGATCTTATTTTGTATTGGTGACCTTATAAATGAGATAATGGAAAGAAAACAAGATCCTCAAAATGTTACATTAGCCAAAGCTGGCATCTTATACAATCAGTTCTTTGGAAATCTTTTGTATGAGGATACTGGAACAAAATTGGTCTTCCTTAGAAATCAGAAGCTATAAATGCAATGTAAAGTAGAGCTGCTTATTTTGATTTTCTTTATATGTAAGACATGAAACCTCCCCACAGAGCTGAGGCATAGCAAGAATGCATACTAAAAATCTCTTTATATTCCTGAATCGCAATGACCCCATTAATTTTTATTTGTTATTTTATGATTTGATTTTTATTTAAGCTAGTTTTAAATAAAAGAATGCTGACCAAAATCTCAGTATACCTGCTGTTTATCTGATAAGTGTCATTTTGCTAGGATATGAGGATAGAAAAATAAAGTGCATATTCATTCCTTTTCCTAAGAGATTATATTCTTGTTCAAAATAATTAGTTTTTAGATTTTTACCAGGATTTGGAAAAGTACAACCAAATATTTTCTTTAAGACTTGAAAATATTTAAGTTTTAGATTACTATGAGATTAAGAAACACAATAATTTAAAAACAGGGAGTTGAAAGGCAGGCGTGTTGGTAAATAACTAACTAAATATGTAAAGAATAAAACAAAAATATATAGAGGATAAAGAAAACATAGAGGTTTATAAAAAGGAAGAAAAATAGAAAACTAAACCAATAGGAGAATGCTTGACACTATAACGTATGCACAGTTATTTTATGCTTGATGTTAGCAAGAAAATAATATTCAAAGTTAAAGCAATTCTGAGAGGGATCAGTTGAGTGGAAAAGTTTTAGTAGGGTTAGAACTATTCTGGTGAAATGGAATGTGTTGTTATTCCAGATGATTCAAACTATTTTTTAAATCTTGCACCCAGTATCTTTTCCCGTGTTTATCTTTTCAAAGTCATCAAACACATGAACCACTCTCCCCTGTCACAGCACATGATGCTACAGAACACAGGCTGGCAATATTATATGGCTCAAACAAGAAATGTATACATATAAATGGAACCTGGGACAAAGAAAGAGGGTGGTGTTCTTTTCACTAAGGTTTTGCACCGTAAGCATGATATAAGTTTAGGTCATTTGAAGTGTGAGTCAGGGGCAAAGCTGGAGAGACCATTCTAGATTATACTGAAAAAAAGAACCAAGGAAACAGAAAGACACACTCTTGAAAAATATCATTTGATTCCCTAGATACAACTATCCCTTAATTTTTCAACTACATAAATCAAGTACATTCTCATGTTTGTTTAGCCAGTTTGAATTGGGTTCATACCACTGAAAACTCAGATATTGCTTATTAATGCATCGTGATGTTCTTGCTACAGAACAGGAAGCACATCCAGGAACAATTTTAAGGAAAACATTCATTAGAAAGGATGACTCTGACCCGGGATATATCTGTATGTTGCATACCCTGTAAAGTGCTTTTAAATGTGCCATATTATCTAGGATATGCTATCAAAGATTCTCCTCAACCCCTTAATTGGCCGATAGAAAAGTTTGTGAAGCATTAATTTTGATTTTGCAAAACAGTTTCCAGAGGAATAGTTTTACTGTTTAATATTTCTTTTAAAGCATTTCAAATCACTATTTGGTTCATCTCAATTCCATGTTTCAAAAATCAATGCTTGGCAGCTGTTTTAAGCCACACATTTCTTTTTTACATATTCTGCCAAAACTTCTAGGTTGCCTCTCAACTTTGGAGGATAAGCAGACAGGAACATTAACAGAATTCTTACATCACCTCCAGCCATTTGGGAAAAATATAAAGGCAGGCGAAAAGCTAAAGCTGACCTACTGGAAAAAGTGAATGGGAAAAATTGTACAAAATTTTTGTTGCTTACCACATTATTCTAATACATTAACAGGAAGAATTCCTGTTGAGTTATAAATAAGATAATATTTTTAAATATATGTAAAAATTTTCCTATGAATTATGAGAACAACAAAAGTATTTGATTAATGTCTAGTCTACATATGTGAGTTTTGTAGAATGTTTATTTTTGCTAGGAACAATGAAGCAAGAAAGAATCCTCCCAAATTAAATTGTGAGGCCCCAAATTTGGTCCACAACAATAGAGATGGACTGATCTTGTTTGACCATGTTGATCATGTTTGAAAGTCATCTCCCAGGTGACTCTAAAACAGTAAACGATTAGAAACATCTCCCCTAGAGTTGCATGGTATTGATTTATTTTTGCTTCAGCGGAGACATAAATCAATTGCACTTCTTTGACAATCATCACTACTAAAGTGGGGTCATGTTATATTCTAACATTTCCTAATATAATCAGAGGTATCATTGTAAAAAACTATTGGTTAACTCATCACAAGATTTTTTTAAATTTAATAAGGAAAACAGATATGTATGATACAGCACTTTCCTTCGGGGTACAGTTTTTATTCGAACAAGGACTTTGTTTAAGGCCATCCATTTTTTTTTTCATGTCTACTGCTGCTTCCTCCCAAATAACTGCTACAGGATAATTAGTATATAAGAATTAAAAGGAATAAAAGTTTATCAAATTATTAAAAGCAATAAAGGGTTATCAAAAATATATATATTCCTTTAATATCATAGAAACATGCACATGTTTTTCATGTCATTAAACCAGAATAACATGATAATATTAATTTTTAGACATATAGGGAAAAGTGAATAAAGGTAATGGTTAGGTTCAAGGAAAAAAAAGAAACCGATCATAAAATTTGTTGGAATTACTGCAATTGGGCTATAGCAAATATTGTCTAAAATATCCATTGTTACTGCGTTTCCCTTGCTAAGTTGCTTATTGCATTTAATTCCACTCTATACCTCATTTCTAGCATAAATACAACAATTGTTCACTGGGTATATTGAAGATTGTTCTTTTAGTATATACCCTTATTAGTCTAAAAGCCATAAAGTTTCATTTTATTTATCTGAGGTTCTCATAAAAAAAAGGCTTGTCATTCTAAAGTTACGTTTTTATATGTGGAAAATTATGTTCCCTCTGTCTTTTGAAAGGCTTTCTTAGGTTAGAGCACAGATACCATAAGGTTCTCTGCTATTGATTAAATTATAACTTTTTATTTTACTCAAATAGATGGCATTGACTTGACACTTATTTATAAGGAAATTTTAATTTTTTAAATTTTATGTTCTTATATACTATCTAATAATCTATGAAATATAATATTTCACATAGACACATACAAAGAAATAGATACTTCGTATACTGTTTGTATCTATTGCATAATGCATATTACAGGTATATAACCTAAACTTTCCATTTGTGAAAACACTAATTTGTATTGCCTTAAACTTTCTGTTTGAGAAAAATGATAATTTAGATGAAACAACAAAACCGAATACATGTATATACAAACATAGTGAATTTCAAAATTATCCATATTAATTGGTTAAATCACCTCCCCCTTCATATATGTTTTTATAAATATCTTATTGAAATGACAGTTTTTGTTATTCTTCTGCAACTGTATTAAAAATATGTATTATGCTCATTAAAACAAATTAAACAGCTAAGTCTGGGGACCATTAGAATTTATATTTCATTGCATATTTATTTATTACATGTATTACATAAATATGTAGTAAAATATAAAAGCTATAAGTATTTTATATTTATATGTACATTACACACACACCACCAACACACACATACATTCTAAATAGGAACGGGAGCCATTTGCTCTCTCAGTTATTATTCTGTGTGTGTGTTTTGTAATTCTAACTATATTTATGTGTAATATGCTATTTAATTTTATTATTTATCAACAAATTGTCCCTTAAAGTGCTAAAATGTATTTTAAATATTGCTTCAATCTTTATATTGTGTTTTTATATCTATATTTTTCATAAATACATAGTACACACATACACATACAAATATGTATTACAATGTGTTAAATTATTCATAAAAAATTTATTATGTTTGTATTTTACATATCACTCCATCTTCCTATCTTCTGTCAACTAATGTGTAGATATGTGAGTCTATAACTAGTAATAAGTACTAAGTAAAATGTATTAATTTAAATGAAAAGAATACTAAATGCATATACATGTGCATAGAAATTATATAAATACATTTAAGAAAGACAATTTATAGCAAGCCTGAAGCCTCACCAGAACTCAAAATGCTTATAACAGTACTGCAGAAAGCTACATCCTATTTGTTTGAAATAATTTAAATCAAAAAGCACACAATGAATAATAATATAAGTCATAGAATAGAAACCATATCTGTTCAGGTGTATTCCATCAAGAAAAAGACTATTATTTTACTTGTAGTCCCTTTGTCCCTCTTTATTAGTTCAGCCTGAAAATAGCCATTGACTTGTTTTTCACGATGTGCAATGTCAAAGCGAACTACTGATTGGGCAGGTGAAATGAATACCTGCTTCGCTCAAAAATACTCTGGCAATCAGCCACGCACTCTGCCAAACCAGCATGCTGACCACCTACTTGGCTTGAGTCAGATGGCTATTTGAAAAGCTTTTAGTAGTTATCCTTAATGTGATGTAACTGCCCACTTTTCAGCATGACTCATTTATCATTTTATGCCAAAGAACTGAATTACCTTGTATTTTTTCTTGTTACTGTCGTGGAGAGGCTGACATGACTTTAATGTCAGTGTATTTCTTCCTAGAAAAGAACATATGCAATATTTTCAAAACGGGCTGCATTTGACAGCATGTGAATTGACACTCAGAATATGTAATTTTCTAAAATTGCCTTGTGGGATGTACTTGTGTTTACCTTTAAGGTCTGGAAACTTAAAGATTTCTATATAACACCTCCTAAGATTCCTTTTAAGATTCTTCACAGTAAAATATAGAAAACATTAAGTCCATCTGGAGCCATTGGATAGCGAAAACTTTTGGTAGCACAGTTACTTTAAGCACTATAGAAGCATGTCCTTTGAAATGTTAAATAAACCCCAATAATTACTGTTAATTTTACATGGAAACTTGGAAACTGATAATCCAGTTATTAACACCAAGGAAAATGTAGTCGGAGCAGAAATAGTGGAACGTTCTGGAAAGGCACATAGTGGTAAGGAGAAATACCACAATAATGTAAGGTGCTTAGAAAGGCAGCCAGTCTACCTACTCCTATTCATGCACCCTATTTCCCCCCTGCCATTTTACTACTCTCTCTCTCCCTCTCAGCAATACCCTCCTCTCCTTTAAACTACTGTTACTGTGTTAACATCGTTAGCAAATGAGAGACCTAACATCAAACTCAAAGTGGTGTTCACTCTTTCCTCTCCAGCACCTGGTACAAGGATCACATTGACAAGGGTGATACAAATGGAATGACTACAGTAGATGTGAGGAAGATACATATGCTGACACAGGTAACATTTGAGTCAAGAAATCTGTTCCAAGGAACCTGGACTGTAAAAATCAGAATAGAATTAGTCTCAGTATCCATGTGAGGACACAGTGGATGCCCAGAAGCTCAGGCAGTTTTTATTCAACTGCATATTAAAGGATACTTTGAGGTCAACACTAAGCTATCAACCTTGATTTATTTTTTTAAAGAACTGAAGTCACAGTGGACTTAATTATCCTTCCCTCAATCCCTATTTTGAATGACATTCAATGTCAAGGACATGTCATATTATATGTGAAGTGAATAATGTATATATATTGGATAAGAAAGTGCACTGGTTGGAGAGAAAGGGCCTTCCCGCTTGGTTTCTAACCTTAGCTTTCCTCCTAGTAGTCATATGATTAATTGGAAAAATTAGTTGAACATTTCATTTAATTGAACATTTCATTTAAAGCAGATTAAATGATTTTATTTAACCTGATTTTTAATTTATGCTTTGGTAACCTAAAAATTGTAACACCTAACTCACAAGGTTGGTATGATGGTTAATTAGATAACATATACTACCAGGCTTATAATGAATACTCAGTGAGTGAAATATTTAATTACTGAATAATAAAATTTATTAATTTAATTAATTATGCTAATATTAATGTGAACATTAATTTTGTCTTCTGGTTTTCTAAGTTATAATTTTTTCAATTTATCAAAATATTTTGATTAACATGAATGTGCAATGAAGGTTAGTAAAGAAAGAAGTTTTACAAACACATAAAATTATGGTTTAGCTGAAGGTTTATAATGAAGGAATAACAATCCTTATTTTAATAATTTAGAGAATTTTGAATAAGACAAATCTGTAAATTCTTTATACATTTAAACTGATGATTAGGATTAAAAATATACATTGTAAATATTACATATGAACACACAGTTAAAAATTCAGTAGCTGGAACTGGTAGGAAGGTGTGTGATGTAGTGATCAAGAAAAACTTTATTGGTGACATCAGAGGAATGTTTGTAAATGGGAAGAAAACAAAAGTAGAAATGTAATAGATGCTCTTAAGGATCAGTTGGCTTTGTACGTGTTAAACAGAATTTTGCAATGCACAAAATGTGCGATCTGAGGCAACATTAAGTTCCTTATGTGATTTTCTATGTTATAGCTTAATTAGACTTACAACATCTTACAACATTGGCATCTTACAACATGCAATAACAAGAATATGATCATAAGCAATTTGATATTAAAAAGGAGTAAGATGCCAGAAGACATGGTACAGATAAGTTGGAGAATACAGTTATAATGATGTGTACATTAGCAAATCAGGTTTCTCTGGTATCACCTCTATCCATAACCTTACTCCACAGGTGATAATTTTGAGGAAATTTAGAGCTACTGGGGAATCATATCCTGGTTTCATATGCTTGGAACTTCAGCTTTTGGATGTGTTTACGAAGCACGTACGAGCATGTACACAAACACAAACACCATTAAAAAACAGAACCTGGGACCTACTACACTCTCTGTTATGTGAACAGTCCAGGTGAAATTATAAAAGGGAAGTAAATTTTATAAAGTCAAGAGAACAGCATTTTTTAATTGTCTGTTTCTATTGACCATCTTTACATTTTGGCAGTATCATAAGTTAATGACAATCTCAAAGGTTTTCCCTAACCTCTATATTAGTTTTGATTCAATTGAGATATTTCTCTAAATGACTAAGGAATAAATTTTATATGTTCTTCCATTACTCCATATTGTTCCTTTCCACTTGTCAAGAAATAAACTTGATCCAGACTACATTTTCCAATATATCAGTAGGTGGTCAGGGAGTATAAAATTCCCATGAAGCTATTCCAAAAATCATGGCATTGGCAAGCTAGCTTCTAGAAGCCATTAAACTCATATCATAAATCTGGTCATAGCAAATCTATATGGGAATTGATGGGACACAGAGAATGAATTATGTATCACAGAACTGCTGAGTGCCAAAGAAAAAAATGCTCACTCGGACACATATTGTATAGAGGAGAAATACATATTTTTATGGTACCTCTGTATTCTCAATATTAAGTAACTGAAATTGTCACAGAATATGAATGATTGTGTAATGTTTTGGTTTAATCAATTCAAGA
The DNA here is from genome assembly GCA_004026545.1 of Mormoops blainvillei. Taxonomy (NCBI): domain Eukaryota; kingdom Metazoa; phylum Chordata; class Mammalia; order Chiroptera; family Mormoopidae; genus Mormoops; species Mormoops blainvillei. Next base: position 22,364 of record PVJD01005033.1, read on the forward strand.
GAAGCACTAGAATTCATAAATAGAGAAATATCTGCATTTTGTGTTTGGGCAAAAAGTATACAGTAGTTTTATTGGTATATGTTACTGAAAATACATAAAATGTAATAATATTAGCATTGGATACAACTAATTAAAATGATTACAATTAAAATATCAGAAATAAATCTTGGCTTATAATTATGATGAGCTCTGATTAGCTCAGCTAGTGAGTTTTAGTTAGAAAAATGCACATTTACTTGCAGTTGCAAACACATTTAGATTAATATTAAAATGGTAATTAATAGTCTTACAATGTAAACAATGCTGATGATCCCCTTTTAAAGGCCCATAAAGTGGAGAAGGAGCATGTATCTATCTACTTGTTATAAGGAAACTTTCTAAATTAAAGTATATATTTTATATAAAATGCACATAGAAATTAGAGATCCAGATGAAGGAACTAACTTGGGGAATAAGCAGATCACCTTTCAGAGTGCCTTGAGACTTGTAAAATTAATTTTAACTTTCAATATATTTTAATTGTGTACCTTTTATGGACATACCAGGAGGCCGCTTAAAGACACTTTATTCTGATAGGTAGGAAGGTGTACCTATAAGATATTGTTTAGGTTAAACCAGAAATTCCCAAGCTTTCACAAACAGTAGAACTTCTCTGCTAACTAATTGATCCATCCTTCCAGGGAGAAAGAAGAAAATCATTCACAAGTCATTGTGAGCGAGTTAATTCAGATTCTTCAGGAACTGATGAAAAAGAAAACAAGTTTCTTTGACCATTGAAGTCTAAACAATGAGAAAAGTGTTATTTAGGGGACATCCAGTAACATAAAAGAGATTAGCTTTATCTAGTTAAACTGAGCCAGTCTCTATTGTTAGAAAAAATAAAAGGGAGAACTGAAAAAAACTTTAGGTTCTGGAAGTAGGGGTAATTTAGTAAAATAAGTAAAAATAGTGTTGATTACATGGTAAATTAGAGTTGTTGTCAAACAATCAATATGCATGGTATACCTGTAACATTTTCTATTATGTAAGAAATTATCTATTTCTTAAATTTAAAGCCTTTTTAAAAATTTAAAAATTCGAGTGAAAAGAAAAAAGTAACCCCTGTACTCTCATCATGCTTCTTCCTCCAAAAAACGATCCTTTTCCAATTCAAGTGAAAATAGATTATCAAAGCACTTACGTAATTCTGTCTGCACAATGAACTATAGGGCACAGAGCCTAGTATGTCCCACAGACTTTCTTTTTAAATTTTGTCTAGTAGCATCTACCCTTTTTACGTCATATTATGGAGAGGTTTCTTTTTTTGTTTGTTTGCTTCACTTTTTCTTTATATAGGTAATGTAAAAAGTAAAAAACTAGAAATGTAAAAAAGTAAGAGAAATACAAAAGAAAGTGTTTTTAGATGCAAAGCTGCTGAGATATCAGGAGGCTTTGAGAGGATTTGAGGCATCTCGTATCCCCATTGGTCAGAGGCTGGAACAGTAGAGATCACTTTAGCAGCTTAGTGCAGTCTGTCCTTCACCTACGACTCTTTCTCTCTTGCTCAGAAAACAATGCCGTCCCCCAAGCATATGCTTATTTATGTAAATTGACCAGTTACCAAAATACATTATAATCAGAAATCATTTGCAGCTAAATTCATGTGATGAGCAGTACACAAATGTTCTAAGAGTAAAGTGGACTTTCTTGATTATAGGTTGATTATATAACACCTTACTGGCTATTATATACTAATGCACAAAGTGTTTCTTTATTGCCTTAGGATTAGATCAAGGTTAAGGAATAGTGTTGTTTATAGACCCTTAGGGTATTATGCTAGTGAAGTAAGTCAGAGAGAGAAAGACAAATACTGTATGATATCACTTTTATTTGGAAACTGAAAAAAGAACTTTAGATACAGAGAACTGATTGGTGGTTGCCAATAGTAGGGTATAGAGAGTAGGTTTAATGGGAGAAGGTGGCCAAAAGGTACAAATTTCCAGTTATAAAATGAATAAATTATAGAGATATAATGTACAGCACAGAGACTATAATTAATAATATCGTATCGGATATTTGAAAGTTGTTAAGATAGTAAATCTTAAAAGTTCTAATCACAATAAATTGGAACTATGTATAATAATGGATGTTAACTAGACTTCTTGTGGTTATCACGTTGCAGTATGTAAATATATAAAATCATTATGTTAGGCACCTGAGATTAATATATTATATGTCAGTTATATTAAAATGTTTAAAAATAGTGTTGATTTAGCTGGGCTCAGTGGTGTGTACCTGTAGGCCCAGCTACTCAGAAGGCTGAGGTAGGAGGCTGGCTTGAGGCCGGCAGTTCTGCTGTAGTGCACTATGCTGATTGGGTGTTCACCCTAAGTTTGGCATCAGTATGGTGACCTTTTGGGAGTGATGGGCCAGTAGGTTACCTAAGGAGGGGTGAACCGGCCCAGGTCAGAAACGGAGCAGGTCAAAATTCCCGTGCTAATCAGTAAAAAATAATGTTGATTTAAATAAAATTATATTTAAAATTTATTTAAAGTTTTTTTTCAATTTTGGATTTTAGAGAGGTTACAACTGTATTTGATAGAAGGAAAATAATCTGTGAATTTGAGTAGGTTGTTTACAGTTTCCTAAAGTTAATATAAACTATGATTTACTTATTATCAGTTATCATTACCACTTGGCTTCTACCTAAACAAAAAATACATATATAGTATTGTGGCAAAGTGTAGAGTATTTCAATTGGGCTATGGTTGTATTCTTGGTATTTTAGGAATAAAACAAAAAAATATATGTACATATATACATATTCACATACATATGTACCACACATATACACATATGTGTTTAGTTTTTATTTTTATGTTACTTGTTTTTAACACATAAAAACATGTTTTTATGATTTACAATTAAGACATGCTTTCAGAAAAAAGTTTATTTTTTAAATAATTTTTTTTCTTTTACTGATTCTAGAGACAGGGGAAGGAGGGAGAAAGAGAGGGAAACAAACATTGATCGGTTGCCTTCTGCATGAGCCCCAACTTGGTACCAAAGCCTCAACCCCGGGGCATGTGCCCTGACTGGGAATCCTACACCAAACCTTTTGGTTGGTGGAACGACACCCAATCTACTGAGCCACACAAGCTGGGGCGGAAAAACCAGTTTTTAAAATTAGTTTTCCTCAAACTTGTAATTGATATACAACATGGAGAATTCCAAATTTTCCTTTAAATGTGATGCAAATATTATTCTAGGTCACTAAGTACTTGTGAGATGAAAAACAGAACAATGTAAAGAGCAGGGATTTTAGAAGAAAAGAAGTAGATTAAAATCATGATTTGCCATCAAATGACAAGATAGATATTAGTCTCAGTTTCCTCAACTATTACATTTAAATAGTAATACATAATTACTTAAGGGAATTGGTGTGCTATAATTTTATTGTTGCCTTTCCTAAATTTCCTTTTCTTTATCATTAGAAACGGCAAAATTTATACCCAGGAGCTCAAGAGCCCTGAAATGAGTCAATCACCGGTCTTTCTCTGTTCTAGTTGTGTCCTTCATCAGCTTTGTCCATTTTCCGTAGGCCGATTGCGATGTTTACGTGCTTAGGTGAGAATGCCCTCTATCTCGTGATCTACACTTGCTCAGCCTTCAGGATCCAGAAAGCTATCCAGCACTGACGTATTGCTTATTTAAAATTGCTATTGATCATTTCTCTGCCTTTTGGCTAAGATCAAGTATAGTATTTGTTCTTATCAGGTATTAAACTGATTGGACACTAGAAAAAAAATAACAAATAAAATTTATATGGGCAAATGCCTTCAATTGTTTTGAATCTTTTCTATTCTATACTATTCCATGGAAGGAAAGTTATAATTTTAAGTGTTTCTAGAAAAGAAAAAAACTGTCTAGTTTGACTCTTTCTCTCTACCTTAATATTTTTCCTTTATGATTATTTAATCTTTCATTGTTAATACTTCCTATTCAATAAAATATCTGCTGATGGAGAAAGAATTGACCCAATCTATAATTTCTTGCATGGATCACAAAGGTAATGACAGCAGTAACTCCATTTTTAAATAAATGCATTTCTTATGCCACACCAAAGGAAAATTATATATAGGTATATACATGCACATACACACACACATGTAGTAACATCTATGACAGCCTGTGCATGATATAATAAATTTTAATATGAATGAAAATGTGATGAGTTTCAGGTATCTTTATTTTACATTTTCATTATAATTATTTGAAAAACTCCCTAGAAGCATGCTGCTAAATATGCTTTTAAATAAAATATGGGTGCAAATAGAATCAAATTAAATAGAAGTTTTGCTGAAGCATTTCCACTTTGGTTAATTTTCATAAGCTCACAAGTGTGAGGGGGACAGGCTGGAAAGCTCTGGTGGCAGGTGCTTTGCCACCTGCCTCACTGCACTACATGGCTAGCAATAAAGTTAATGCTTCCCTCACTCACTGATCACCATTCACAGAGTGACTGAAGCTTTGGATGCGTTACAGTATCTAAGGGGATGGCATATCAGATTTATGAATGCTTATTCTGAAAGTCTAAGTTTTTGAAACTACCGTTTCTCAGTTCTTGTATATCGGAGGGAAGACGCATTTCTCTATGGGTTATGGCAACTATTTAAATATACTGTACTCAAATAATACACCTATATTTTGTATGTCTTTATTACACATATGATACACACACTTGTGCATGCATACATGGTACAGTTTGTCAGAAACTATTCTCAAGGCTTACGATACATCAGTGAATAATATGAAGAAATTACACATGGTGGCTTAATTTTTATTTAGAATAGTTGTCATTTTGTATTCAGTTCAATGATTCTCATTTTATATTTGAGAACACTAACAGTAAGGAACTGAAGCCAGGTCAGATGGTAAATGGCAAAGCTGGGATGCATCAACAGTTATATTTGATTCTAGAACCTGACAATTAATTGCTTTCTATAAACTATAGATTTACATAAATCAAAGTAATCATAAGTTATTTAACATTTTCCAACTTAAGTCTCCTTATGTATAAATTGAGAAGGGAAAGAATCTATATTGCAGAATAATTTTGAAAATTTGAAAACTCTATACAAATTTTTGGCACAATAGAATGCCCAAAAAATTTTTGCCATTATTTTTTTCTTTTCACAGATAGCAAATAGATTTCATCTTGTGCTCTGTCTATTATCCTAGATAGCGGAAGATATTTTTCAATCCTCTGGTAAAGGGACAAACATAAAATCAATTTATGGTGTCTATTATGCCTTGAATTTCTCACTCTTAGCTTTTAGACCTTGAGAAAATTAATGATTTTCCTGAACCTATTTTTCCTTCATGTGTAAAGGAAGATGAAAAAAGTACCAGATTCATAGGGTTGTTATGAAATTTAAATGAGATGATAGACATGAAGTTACAGGTTGAATGTACATATTTTATTTCACTATCTCCCAAACGGCAATGGTAATAAAATTTCAGCACACTGAAAGTATCAACTGGAATGCACAAAGAAAATAACAGAAATGACCATAGCAGTTTTGTATATTAGGAAGGTCAAAAGGTGAGCTATAGCTGATTAGAAATCCTACATACTGAATCTGTGGGTGGTACAGCTGTGGGTGGTGCCCTAGGCGGGAAGCCTGGGATAAACAATAACACTAGTATTAACTCATTTGATTCCTCCTCAAAAAACTAAGATATTTTCAGATAGCTTTGTTAGTGGATGTGAATGAAAACTAAACAATAGGGCAAATATGTGAGATCTTCTATTTATTAGCAATGTCTCAATCTCCTTCACTCAGTGCAACATCAGAAAAGGAGAGAACTCTACAGTGTGAGACAGGGGACTGCGGGACCAGGCAACTCTGAGGCTAATAGGAGGCAGCAGAAAGGTATGGAAAACAGAGAGACAGTGAATATACAGCTTTTAAATGTTGATACCTTCAATATTTTTCCTGTATTTGGCTTCCGGATCTTCACAGATAGAACTGTAGAGTTTTGGTGGGAGGATTAAAGGCTCTTCTGTAGTACAACTGACACAGGGGTTTCCCCAATGAAAAAAATCTAGCCAGTCCATCCTTAGTGAAGGGTAAGTAAAACCAACTTACTCAGAGTTTCCAATGAGATTAGTCATGCTCTAAGAAATATGAACACAAACCAAAGATCACCAGACTGTTGATGAAAGCTTTTACCATGAAAGATACAGAATAAAGGTCATAAGCGACAAAGACAGGCTTTTGCAGGAAAAAGACAATTCAAAACTATTACTAATGTCCGGGGGAAAAAAAAAAAGAAACAACAACTGCAGTTAGAATCAAACTGAGTTTTATAAAAGTGAGTTATTTAGAGACCAGATACTAAAAGAACACCATGGTAAAAATTATACCAAATAACAGATAGTTTAGAAGTTGAAAAAATATCTTGTAGAGCAAAAAGAAAAATAATGATTTAATATCTGAAGAGCTCACTTGCAAAAGAAAAATAAAACAGAGAAGCTAAGGGCAAGAATTATCAAAGAAGTGATTCAAAATAATTTCCCAGAACTGAAAAATAGAGTATCTGCTTATTCTTATTAAAAATTTGCATCACACAAAATAGTTTTTAAAATTGATTGACTATATTATATACCAGATTATTTTGAGAATTTAAATAATTTATGCAATTTACATTTTAATGATGATTTTATGAAAATATGAGAAAAACCAATTTTTATTTCCAGTGAAAATAATGTTCTGTGTGGATCATCTATAATAGCATTTATACAGTCATAATAAAGTAACTGTGGGGAATTAATAAAGTCAAAATGACAATATAATTATATTGGGAATTTGGAAAGATAGAAAGATTGTTTATATTTATAGAGGTGAAAGATAAACAGAGATATATTTTCATGTCCTAGTGTTAATTTCATAGCTAAAATTAAATATTGAAAAATCAAGAAGCAGCAGTATGAGCACAAACATGCAATTCTTAAAAATGAATATAAATACAAATAAGCAGCTAAGGAATTAAAAGTGTTTGCTCTGGGAAAGAGGAAATACGGACAGAATCAGGGGACCCCATATGACTATTTGAAACTTTAAGTCATTTGTACATATGCTTTTAATCAAGATTCAGTGTATAAAATAAAATAAAAATGACTTTTAATTTTTTCCTTATTTTTTATGTCTAAACACATAAATAACCTTCAAATTATCAGATGGTGATGACATCAAAATCATCATCATCATTATGATGGGCCAATATCCTTCAAACAACATGACATAAAAATAAGAGTATCTGGGAAGAGAAATACTGGACCCAAGTATAGGGGGCACGTAATTAAACGAGAGAGCAAGGCACCCTTCCCAAGGCAGCCCTGTTTTCGTTGAGAGCTGGACAATTGGTAGGAATCCTCCAATTGAGGAATGAGAAGGTAAAGAAAGTGCTGTGGAGGCAATATTACTTACACAAAAGCTGGAGGAAGCATGATCTTCTTGAGAAATTTTTAAAACAAATAGAATATAAAATGAAGAAATGGAAGAAATAGTAGGGGAGAGCAAGACAGAAGACATATCTTACAGAATATCATAAACCATTACTATCAGGAGTTGGGAAGTCATTAAAGCAATATATAACAGGATACTGCCTTTCCTACAAATACATTAAATGTGGCATGAATAATAAATTAGAGGAAAGTATTGAGACCGATTAGATTTTTTTAGAAATTCTATTCAGAGCTGATTGTAGCCTTAACTAGCATAGCAGCATGGGCACGGCATAAAGTGATCACTTCAGTAACAAGGACTCAATAGTACATAGACTTTATTTTATGTGAGTGGCCTTCAGGGCTGGGGACATGATGATTTCAGAGCTGCTGTCATGGACACCTAGGTGAACTGTGACGTTATTCACAGAATGGCAAATGCTAGGGAAGGAACGTATTTGGGCTGTGGGAGAGGGCGGAGGAAAATGATGATTTTGGTTTAATGGTGCCACACTGGCAAATGCTTCCAAGTAATCCATTTAAAAACTTGAACTTATTTGACTGAAACTCCAGACAAAGTTGTAAACTATAAGACATATATTTGGAAGTCATCAACATGTGGCTTAGGATCAAAGCCACAGAAGTAGAGTACAAAAGGTATTGTGTGGGAGAGGGAAAAGAAACTGGGACAGAATGTTTTGGAACAAAGCATCAAAGGCAGCCCAGTGGGTCTAAGAAAAAGGGGTCAGTGCTGAGTAGTATATCATGGCATGAATGTGCCGCAGTTAGTTTAACTGTTCATCTATGGAGAGAAACTTCGGTTGTTGACTGTAATAAGTAATGCTTCTATGAACAATTGAACACTTCTGAAAAGGCTTTTGTGTGGACATAAATTTTTGTTTTTCGGGAATAAATCCCTAGGGTTGCAAATGCCAGACCATATGGTAAGTGTATGTTTAGTTTAGTTTTTCGTCTTTGATTTTGTTGAAGCTGCTACACTATTTTCTTTTAGTGATTCATTTAGGGTAGTAGTTCTTTTCTTTCAGCCTTTGAAACATGTGGTGACACTTTCTTCTGGCCCCATGGTTTCAGATTAGAATTTCGCTGTTATTCAAATTGTTTTTCCTCTAAATGTAAGGTGTCAATTATTTTCCGTTATTTCTTAATTCTCAGTTGCCAAAAAAAACCAGTTTAATTCAAAAGACATTTTTAAATGAAGAATTAGTGTTCTGTTCATATTTGCTTTTCATCAATACTGAAGTCTTTCGGTTTAGGAAACTATGCAAACACATGCGAGTTAACAGTATTTTAATTAACTCTTTCACCACACATGCTCTAAAAATTTAGCCCCAAAATCTATACTATGTTTCATAAATACACAAGCTTTTACCTTCTTGGCATAATGTAAAAAACAGTCACCTCATGAGGCACCGTTGTTGTTGCTTTTTTAATCTCAATGTTTTTTCAAGTGATAAACTGAAACTGTGACTTTTTATCTGGCAGTGAACCAATAGTGAGTCACAGGAGAGAAAAGACTTTAGGTGCTTATGACAGGAGGAGACATGAAATGAATTTTGACAGAAGTTAATGTTGCAAGAAATAATGTTATCGCTAATGTATTTTTTAATTTATTTTATGACGTTTTTCCTGATAGTCTTGCCCATATGGTTAAGCCCTTGCCACAAACATACAAATGTATAAATATCAACACAATGATGTAATATCAAAAATTTTTATTTTCAAATCAACTGCATCATTGGGTTAAGTAAAATTCAGGTATCTAAATGAGGAACCTATGATTGTTTGAGATTGTTAAAATTAGGGAGGGGTAGTTTAATAAATTCATAAACTATGTGATTAGGATCTGATATCATAAACTATGTCTTTAATTAATGATGAGGAAAAATAATTCAATAATATATATTGAGTGCTTGCTTTGTGTCTGACAATATTCAAAAACCTTTAAAAATATTACTGATTTAATCCTCTTAGCAATTACAGGAAATACTACAGATGAAGAAACTAGGATGAGCATAAATTACATAGTTTCTTATCTGTGCAAGGATGATCAAACTAATAGGTAATATAACCAGAAATTCAACCCAGATAATCAGAAATTCAACCCAGATAATCTGAAATTCAACCCAGATAATCTGATAATCAACCCCAACTCTTAAACCCTAAACTCTACGGCCTCTTTAGGAAAGATATATGGGCATCTTTTCTGTCAGCTCTAATGATCAACATTTGAAGATATAATTAAAATAAACTTTTATGCAATAATCAGAGAGTCAGTAATATGAGAAAATTTAATGGCTTGAATATGTCTTCACTTTGGCAAATCATTAGATTTTAGGATAAATCCATATGTCCTATATTATCAAAATTTTCTTTCACCTTGTATTTCCACCAGCTTTCTTTGTTTTGAAGTGTTTGTGTTGTAAAGTATAAGAGTGAAACAACTGAAATGATTCAGGCCACAGAGAAGAATATTTTTATTTCAGTCTTTAAAAGGTCACTAAGGCTGAACAGCACTAAATTACATTGCTAAAATCACAGTGTCTGTAAACACAATGCACTTTCACAGCTTGTTTTCTCAATCTGAGTTCGATTTGCATTTCGGAAATCATATTAAGGTGCCAGTAAGGGGTAAATTGGGCTTCTTATTTTGATTGAAATTTTTGGAACACAGGAGTACTTTGTTTTTTTAAGTATACTTTCAAAAACTGCATTTAAATTATAATCTTCAAAAGTATTTATTGATCAAAAACAATATAACAAGCTTCAAACTGTAAAATATTTATTATTTAGTTTTTCATAAGTTCTAATAAAATAGCAAATAATAGAGAAGTTTAAATCTTAAAAACAAGTAAACCACATACACAAAAAAATGAAAACCATTTGATAGATTCTTTTTTGTATCTTTGTGTAAGGGCAAAAAAATATGTTCTGTGTTTTTCCACTTTCTGATTATCTTCTATTTAATCCTATAGAGAGAGAGCAGCTTCCCTATACTAAAGGAAACTGTGGCCAGTCATTCTAATTATGCAATGGAAGCTACTTGTATTCGGGAAAACTGATTTGTTGCCAATAGAAGAATGTCATGGGCACTTTATACTCTTCTACATTAGAGTAGCATATTGGTCTCCTTTGCTATCTAAAGTTTAAAGACTTTTGATCCAATCCCCTACTATTTTTTAAAATTCTATTTCATTGCAGTTGAATGAGATGATCGAGAAGTCCAAACACTTATTTAGAACTATACCATGCTACTCTGCTCCAGGTCTCAAACAGAAATCTGCCAAAAACATCTCAGGGCCCGGTGACAAGAATGTAAGGAGAAACATGTTTTTATACCATATAGGGTATAATACAATACCCTAAATGTATTATCTATTGCCTGATTTCAGGGTCTAAAATTTCCCCCATTAGAGTTCCTGTTTGGCTAAAGCATCATTTTTAAACAGAAAGAAAGACAGACCAATATGAGAATGTAAATATCACTAATATCAGTAAAATCAAGTACATCTTAATGGTATGATGAAAACAAAAGCATGAAATGATTCTGAGGAGAAGGCATAGCTTGGCTGGCATAGTCCCTGTGTGATACATAAGTATAATAGGGTGGAGAAGGAATTATTTGGACATTAACCTTTTTTGTCATTGGCAAAATAAAGTTATACAAAATGGATATATTTTGTTAGATCATTATAGAGACTAAATTTGTTTATGACATGATGACTTGTTTGATAATCATAATAAATAGCCATGCTTCTCAGGAAATAAGTATTAGTTTTGAAATTGTCCAAGAAGCCATGTGTTTATATATTGTTTTGTTGGAAGGTGCCCTTTGACTAGCTAGACCATTGAGTACTGGAGAGCAATGTTGTTGTTGTTTTTTTTTGGGGGGGGTATATTGTGTTGAGTATGCTATTACAGTTGTCCCATTTCTCTCCCCCTTTACACCCTCTACCCTGCACCCCATCCCATCATCCCCACACCTCTTAGTCCATTTCCATGGGCTACATACCCCAGATTTTTGGCTTCCTAATTTCCCACACTACTCCCAGCCTCCCCTGTCCACTTTTTTTTTTGGTCAACATTTTCCCACCACCACTTTCCCCAACCCCACCTACTCCCACCTCCCACCCTCAATCCTTCCCCAGTTTGGCTTTGTCAATGGGTCCTTTATGAATGTTCCTTGATGACTCTTCCTTTCCCTTTCCCCTGTCATCCCTCTTCCCTATCATCCCCCGGCCCCGGTTACTGTTAGTTTGTTTTTTATTTCAATGTTGCTGGTTATATTTTGCTTGCTTTTTTGTTTTGTTGATTAGGTCCCACTTATAGGTGAGATCATATGGTATGTGTCTTTCACTGCTTCACTTAGCATAATGCTCTCCAGTTCCATCCATGCTGTCATGAAGGTAGTAGCTCCTTCTTTGTGCTGAGTAGTATTCCACTGTGTAAATGTATCAGTTTTTTGATCCACTCATTTACTGATGGGCACTTAGGCTGCTTCCAGCACTTGGTTATTGTAAATTGTGCTGCTATGAACATCAGGGTGCATAGCTTCTTTCGATTTGGTGTTTCAGGATTCTTAGGGTATAATCCCAACAGTGGAATAGCTCAGTCAAAAGGCAGATCCATTTTTAGTTTTTTGAGGAAATTCCAAACTGTTTTCCACAGTGGCTGCACCAGCCTGCATTCCCACCAACGGTGCACTAGGGTTCTCTTTTCTCCACATCCTCGCCAACGCTTGTTTGTTGATTGGTTTATGATGGCCATTCTGGCTGGCGTGAAGTGGTATCTCACTGTGGTTTCAATTTGCATCTCTCTGATGGCCAGTGATGTTTTGACTGACTATTCTATTTCAATTTCAGAAAGGTTATTATTTGGGCTTTAAAACTGGCAGATGTTTGCCCAAAATTGTAGCATAGTAGTTCTGTTACCACTGGTATCTAATTATTAAAGGAAAAAGGAAGCAGATGGACTTAGACATTGAGCTTAATAAACTGGGGCTTGTGAGCTTCTTTGCTCCACCGCAAAGTTCCAGCTTTTCACACTCCAGGGACCGCAGCCTGCTGTTCTGCCAAGGGGATTAACACTCCTCCCTTCTGCCTGCTCTAGCACCGGACTGTTGGGGGTGCACAAGGGTAGGTGCTGGGCCATAGAAAACTAGCTGTCTAACTAGGGGGTGTAAACCTAACCAAAACCAGTGACAAGTTGGGAAGTTTATTGGTTCTTTTGAAAAGGCAACCAGTCTGTCCAAAACCCAAGCTCTTGGTTATAACCCTAGGGGAACAATGACGCACTCTCTCTCCCTCTCCCTCTCCCTACCCCTCTCTTTCTCTCTCTCTCTCTTCCACACACACACACATACACACACCTGGTACTGCACTTATCCTGTGCATTTATGAGTCCTCTTTCCATAGTCATGTGTCTCTAGCAGACACGTGGCCCATGGCCATGTGGACTGCACATGCAGGCTCTAGGAGGGAGTTTGAATACCACAGGACAGCAGTGGGCTGAAGCTGGAAACACACGCTAAGCCAGCTGGATGCTGGACTGGGCTGGACTTTGATGTGGAGCAGAAACCTGGACCCTGACTTTTGTCTTGGCCTTGCTGAGGACACAGTTGGACTTTTTCCGTGATGGGATGGATGGAGATGAGACATTAGGAATTCAGGAAAAGAAGCCCCTTAATTTTACATTATCAATAAAGTCTATCACAAAGCTTCATCTTCCTGTGAGGGCCTCAGGAAATTCTTGTCCCCTCAACGCTATAAGAACCCCACTTCCACCAATAAAATTTCCTTCGAAAATAACTTCAGTCCCTATTGTTTTAATCAGTAAGGAAGTCAGATTTAAAATGCAACCTCCCATAAGAAGATAATAAATCAAATTGACCTTTTTATAGAAAATTTAAATAAGCTTATTATTATTGCTCATTTCTTTAAAACTTCTATCAGTATAGTTGGAAAATAATGGTTTTGAAATTAAGAGTTGAGAAGATTGAGTCAGTTCTCAGTAAGCAATTAGAACCCAGGCACTTACTAGTTTACTAGTCAATGCACTTTTACTCAATGCACTTACTCAGGCATTTACTAGTAATGACTAGCAAATGTCATTACTAGTTTTGCATTCTTATACATGTAAAGGATTTAAATTAAATATGATAGCTCATGGTGAAAACCACAAAGATAAAAACATTGGAACTATATCCAAGATCAAAGCTTAATATTAAGGGTAAAGGAACACCATTATAAAGATTATGTATTCAGGAAACATATGAAGGACCCATGGACATGAACAATGGGGTGGGGGTTGACTATGGAAGAGGGAATGGGTGTGGTGGAGGGGGGCAAAAGATGAAATAATCAGAACAACTGTATAAATAAAAATAAAAAAATTAAAAAGATTATGTATTCACTTATATACTATATGTATCGTTAAACACATATGTGTGCAGAATTACTTTGGGACAGTAAAAATCAAAAGTGATTTATGCTGGGGGAATAAGTTTTATTTTTCTAACAAAGACAAATGTGAAATTAATTTGACCTGCCTTTATATAAATATTAACTAAGTTCCTTGAGTTAAAAACCACTAGAGAAAAACAGTGATGGAAACTTTTTTCCCAAAATTTCTGTTCCAAACACTGGTTATATATTTCATTAGAAAATAAAGTGTATTTTATCACTAGAAATAAACATCAGGTAGAAAAGAACATAAAATATTATCACTTGCATATAGTCCTTGCATTAATGTTTATCCAAGACCTCAGTAGTTTTCTCACTATCAGTGATAAATAAGGATGCATAATAAAGTGGTCATCATATTTAATTTGGTTTTCCACTCACCCCTGAAATATAGACCAAATTAAATATGTACCTTTAAGTCTTTATTTGCTATGGAAATTGCAAATCAAATTTGTCCCCACATAACATTTTTGAAATAAACATTTCAGCAAAGAGCTAATGTCTACACAACAACCTCACAGATTTAAAAAGCAAAACATTTTTTAAAAACTTTACACATGTATCCAGAGAAATACAACCAGTCACTCAAAGATGTTGGATATTTGCAGACTGTTGGATCTCATTTTAGAAGTATGGGAATATTACTAAATTCTAAATTAAAAAAAAAAAAACTTAAAACATAATGAAAGAAAAATAGAAAAGCAGTTAGGAAGTTATTATGAGAATTAAGATAAAAAATACATTTTTATGAAACAGCAGAAATGACACTAAGCAAAGAGAAAGGAAAGACTGCGTCTTCCCAATGCCTGTCTTACTAAAACTAAATATTCGAGCATGTACATTGAGTGAAAGGATTAAATAACAAGAATGGAAAAGAGGAAAAAGGATTAGCAATGATAGGAGCTATTAAAGGGGCACGAATTTGAAACTGGGAACTTATAGATGAATTGTCTCTTTTTTTTGTTGTTTTTGCTAGTTTCCCTTGCCTCCTGCCAGAACACTCATTAAAGTCTAGAACTCTCTTTGCATGTTTGTGGTTGTGCAGGTCTGTATCCATGGTCATTCCCAGCTCACCACATGACTCTGGAACACAACATGACTCCGGGTCTCAGAACATCCAATCATAGCCTTAGCTTTTTGCTTTCAAAGCTGAAAGGGTAGCTAACACCACTCTTGGACATGAGTAATTGTTAGCATTTAACACATTTTTTTCTTAGTACTTGGAGGCAAGAAAGATCCTTACTTGCCTATTTTATGTTTAGAGCTGAAAATCCTAAGGACAAGGAGTATCTGATGGGGAAAAAAAAATGCTGCTGAGGCTTTTTTACATTATCAGAAATGCCTTGATATCTCTGTAGTTTCTATTCATGAAAGGTATAAGATATTTCTTTTTGCACTATTGGTAGCATGTAGCTCAACAGCATTTAAGAAAATGCAATGCATCTGCAAGTGGTCATTAAAATCCAACCCTTTCCAGGAAGATAAACACATTCTCAGAAAAGTATTAGATAATACTCGTATATTTTCATATTTCTCCAGATAACAGATCTTAAAGTAAAGTAATGGAGGTGAGTCAGAGTCGGAAGGAGAAAGAGAATTCGTAAGCACTTCCTTGAATTAAGGTCGAGTGGAAAGAAATAGTAGCATTTTCTTGGGAATTGTTTTGTAAAAGTAATTTTTAAATTTGACTTTAAAACACATGTGACTTTTTGTGCAATGTGTTCCCAAAGTAATTATAATAAAATGGGTGACTCTGTCAAAGTCAACATTAAAAAATGGTAGTTGAATATCTTACAATGTAATTAATTAATACATAAAATTGAACTTATAATTTATAAATTATTTCCTTGAAAATATTAATCTGTGACTATTGTCACTAGACTATTTACTGACATATTAATAGATCCTACTATTTGATTTAAATGTTTTTAAATTTAATTTTAGAGAGAGAGAAAGAGAGAGACCAAGGAAAGGAGATCCAAGTTAGAGAAGGAAACATCAATTTTTTTGTCCCCCTTGTTTATGCATTCATTGGTTGATTCTTGTATGCGCCCTGGCCAGGAATCTAACCTGCAACCTTCACCTATGGGGACTGAGCTCTAACCAGTTAAGTACCCGGCGAGGGCCTTGGATCCTACTATTTTAAATAATAAATGCATGCACTTTGTACAACAATATTAAGAATTAGTCCAGTCACTCAAAAGCATAAATATACCATGAGAAGTGATATAACTAAACATATATATGAAACAAACATCATAAACTATCAACTTTTAAAAAATAGACCCCTTACAATGAAATTAAAACTTTATCATACAGATAAGGAGTGTTATTACAAAATTAAGACAAGAAACCATATGTATCCCTTTTGGTAATACAAAGTATTTAACATTTTAGTTTATGTAACTTTTGTATGATTTCAGTGAAACTAACAGGTAAACAAAAGTCACTTAGCTATCACATTACATTTGTGTATTCATGTTTACATCAGGACTATATTTTTTATATAAAAATGTAAGTTTGTGACTGATGAAATATCAAACTCCAAGGTGCTCCAGAGCCAGAGACGGACATTTAATATTTTTACATAGACCTATTTTTTTATTGAACAGTAAAATACTTTCCAGCCAGAACTCAGGGGTGGATCCATTCTTTTAGACAAAATGGCCCTGAATGAAACTTTTCTAGTTTCAGAAGCCTGTGTTGTACCTGTGTGCACGCGTGTGCCTGTGTGCGTTTTGGGTGGGAGTTAATGGAAGGACAGTGAGCTCAGGGAAGGATTCACACAGGCAGGTGCATACAGAAGGAGAAAAGCCATTTCTGGTTAATCAGTAAGGAGTAGCAGTAGTAATTTTAAGAATATGTTTGAGGAAACAACCTTTAGGTGCAATGAGATAAAGATACTTCCATAAAGTGACCTTTGATCGATCAAGAATTTACTCTAGTGACTAATGAGAGCTGTGGTAAGAGGAAACGACCTTTATGGCACGTGCTGCACGTGCTACACGTGGCCCTCACAGAAGATGCTTATCAGAAAGTGAGACTGCAAGAAAGGAAAACTAGTGCAAATAAATATAAAATGATTCATTTTAAAAATTCCAATTTTAAGGGAAGGTACTGAAAATTATTAGCAATATAACTGCATCTTACAGAGCTTGCTATGTTCATGTCTATAATTGAGTATTGTTTCTCTTCTACAGCTTATTTAGTGATCCTTTTGCAATTATTTTGATTTCTATTGTAAAACCATTCTTTAAATTAGGAATACTATCCTCGTAAGTAGTATTACAGTTACACACCCAAATCCAGCACACTCCGTCTACAAAATTCCAGCTTTATGTCTCTGAATGCAATTTGTGCTCTACTCTTGTGTTCTCATCTTCTGTACTTGTTGTATTTTGGGTCCCAAATGTCACATAAGTGGTTACTGTCAAGCCTCACGGCTCCCATAATATCTCAGTACCCTGCTGTCCCTTTCCCTCACCCACCTCTCATAGAGCTACCACAAAACTCTTATGTGTATTTTCTGCCATTGTCCCTCCTGCAGTCCATTTTCCATACTGCAGCCAGAGTGCAGTCTTTAAAATATAAAGTAAATTTATTAAAATATTTAGAATAAAATTCAAACTCCTTATTCTGACAGCCTATTATAACATTTTAAATCAGTACTCACAATTCAATTACTTATTATCGTTACAGAGAAGGTCCAGCCAGATCGCTGGGCAATGGGGAGAGAACCTGAGGTGGCCCCAAAGAGCTTGCCTGCTAGAGAGGGAGGGGTCGGAAAGCACCTGACGGCAGCGGGATTGAACATTGAAGTTGTACCTGGCATGTGACAGATTTCCAGTCCTCCCGTAAAAAGTAAACAAACCAACGTATGACACCCTACACACTGGACATGGCTAGAAACCGTCCTCCCCACTTCTGGATCATGGCGGCGAGAGGAACGGCAGAGACGCTGCAACAGCAGCTGATGAGCTGATGGACACCAGCCTGCACTGGTTGTGAATTTGGACACTTCTGGCACACATAGGATTTGGGGCCTGGGTTTTTAAATGAGGGGCAGGCAGAGTCTCAGCCTTCTGGTCCCCCCTTATTCACCGGGTGGGGGTCCTAGTGTTTCTGGGCTGGTGGTCAGGCCACAAGCCCCAGGTCCCCACCCCATGCAAGAAGTAGTGGGTGCTTGTGCGACTGGTGCTATGCTGTCCTGACCAGTCAGAGACACGGATACTACGGTGAGCAGATGGCCAGAGTGACAGAATACAGGTTTGGAACAGTGGGCAGTGTGCAGAGAAAAAGGGAAGTGCACAGTGAGTAAGTAGCGCGTCGGCATGCGCAGACTCCAGAAAGATGCCTGAAGCCGAACAGTGACCATGAACCAGCTAAGCTGCCTGTGTTTCCCAAAGGACGATATTTTAAGTGGGAGAAGGAATTCCAGTGGCAGTCCTAAACTGATATGGTAAAGGGTGTAGGGGTTATTTGTCTTTGGGTGTTTTAGAGGGAATGTGCTTTGAGGCCAGAAGCCCATTATTCTTCCAAAATCATATACCCTTTAAATAAAAGACTCCTTTCCTTTTTATGAAATCTCGGCCTCTGGAATACATGGGTGGAGGGCAGCAGACCCCCACATAGTTGTTCAGGAACATCACTACATTATTCCTACACTCTATAACTGAATCCAGTTCATTTAAAAATAGAGCTTATAGATCATATTAGGACATAGTAAGTTTTATGGTTCCAATCTTATATCCCCACCATGATGGAAAGTTCAGTCATTTAAGACTTCTGTAACAAGTCAATAATGTAGCAATATCTTCATATGTTGTAAAGATAAATTTTTTCAATGTAAAAAATATAAATATAAAGATCCACATGTAAACTATGCATTTTTATATGTAAAGATTATAAATGTAGAGTCAAATATTTAAAACTATTTTGAAAGTAAATGTGTTTCATTGATGTTAGTATCTATAGGTTACAATGACTTGATTGAAAGTAAAACCAGGATTATGTTAACAGAAGCTATTAAAATATCCTGGTCTTATAACTAGGTTACAAACAAATCTTATACTAGGTTGGTGGAGTATGTATTAACTCCCTAATATAGTGTTTTTCAAAACAAATTTTTAAACAAAATATGGAAATCTTTCAGAATTTTAGAATTTTGAATTAGAGATTTTGGTTGTAATTTATTTAGCCCAACAATATTTTGCAGTGTAACATGAATAATTGTTTTCTTAAACCTCTCAGCATTGCCTGATGTGGTTTACATAGACTGTGAACACCTATACTTAGCCTTTCACTGCTGAAAGGTAATTAGAAACAGGCCACAGAAAGTGGCTGCACGTGGTCAGAGCACTGAGAGGTACATATGCAATGTATGTATAACTTCCTAGTGTATACTTACCAGGACCAATGCTAAGTTAAACCTTTGTGATAAAAATTTTAAAAAATAAATAAAAATTACATCGAATGTTTATAACAATCCCATGAGGTAGATAATATATTATTTTGAACAAAAAAATTGAAAAGTGATGTAACTGGCCCAAGGGTCAAATATTGAGTAATGAGCAATAATGAAACAGCACACTGGTTCTGCTTCCTTAGAACTGATTGGTGATTAGTGCAATCCTTGAGTTATTTACAATACAAAGACAATACTGTACATGTACCGCCCACATCCTCAAAATTATCCCAGAGCCAAGGATCTTCAGTCTACAGGAATCATATAGCAGAGGTGGCCACTGGAGCCCTTTACAAAAAAGGAAGTCCTTCAATAAGGAAGAGCTGGTGCCCAGGCTACACATAAACAGATACAGAACTGACCAATCAACTGTTGCCAGGTTACAACCCCTTCGTGCTTTCTCTTGTCCCACAACCGCATCCATATTTGGCCAAGTTCCAAAATCCTCCAACCAAAACTCGCCTTGCCGGCATTACATGCTACCCTGTTCTCCCTAACCCTTAAAACTTGTCCAAACCCCAGATCTTGCAGATAGATTTGAGTAATGTTTCCTGTCTCCGGTGAGTCAACTCAGCAATAAATAAAAAGCATTTTCTTTTCTCAAAGGTGGTGTATAGTTTTGACTCCTATGCACATTGGGCAGTGGGTCCTCGTTAACAATATCAGAATTCAATCCTAAGTCTGTTTGATTCGATTTATAGCCCATACATAGTCTTATCAGATATTTTATGCTGCATGAGTCATGCCAAAATCCAAGGGGAGGGTTCAAATGGAAGTAGATTACTAGTTTCTCTTTCAAACACCAGGAATAAGAGTAACAAAAGCTAAATTTGAATAGATCTTCCAGGAAGTTTTGCAGTAATGTGGTCATTTCTTAAGAATCTCTATTCTCTTTCACCCAAAAGGCTTCTACTCTTAGGATTCCCATTATAAATCGTGGGGATTAATATGGAGATGGATGTCTTAACCATTATCAAGTATGATTCCAGCAAAGATTGGTTTATTATCTGATAGTTATCTAAGAATAAGACCCCGTAGGTATGGGAGTGGTGAATACTTATGGGATAGGAGTTTTGGGATCTGGGAGTTAAAGAGTAGACAAGGAAAAGCATATGAGAAAAAATACTTTTAAATTATTTTTGGGACATATACGAGGTCTGTTCAGAAAAATCCAATCATTGTTAATATAAGACAATGGTTTGCATGACATTGTTATAACCTGGCAGCCAAAGAGAGAGAACTAGAATGAGCATGTGTGAACAATGACAACTTCACTCTACTAGTCAATGGGCACGGTAGGCACCAGTGAGTGAGCATGTGTACTGTGTGACCATCATATTCAAATTGACTGAGCGAATAGAGCAAGAAATCAGCATCAAATTTTGCATTAAGCTTGAACATTCCTCCACAGAAACTATTCAGATGATTCAGAAGGCCGCAGCTATGGGCAAGTGGTGATTAGCAGCTTTATCATGGCAACGTGCCCTTTGTGCATCATGTATCATCATGAAAATGCACCAGCTCATGCACCACATCTCATGCAGAGGTTTTTGATGAATCATCAAATCACCCAGGTGACTCAGCCTCCCTACAGCCCAGATTTGGCACCCTGCCACTTCTGGCTTTTCCCAAAACTAAAATCACCTTTCAAAGGGAAGAGATTTCAGACCATCAGTGACATTCAGGAAAGATGATAGGGGAGATGATGGAGATTGGGAGAACTGTGTGAGGTCCCAAGGTGCCTAGTTCGAAGAGGACTGAGGTGTCATTGTCTTATGTACAATGTTTCTTGTATCTCATTTAATAAATGTCTCTATTTTTCATATTATATGGCTGGATAGCTTCTGGACAGACCTCACATAAAAATTCATAGAAGAAAAACAATTTTTACAAGCACTATTATTTTCTAAAACATATAATGATATTCTCTCTACCCACTTTTGTAATTGGTATACCAATTTTT
Organism: Mormoops blainvillei; assembly: GCA_004026545.1. Classification (NCBI taxonomy): domain Eukaryota; kingdom Metazoa; phylum Chordata; class Mammalia; order Chiroptera; family Mormoopidae; genus Mormoops; species Mormoops blainvillei. Next base: position 43,759 of record PVJD01005033.1, read on the forward strand.
TAATGCCCCATCTAAATTTACTAATATTTCAGGGTATTTTTGTTGTGGAGTTTGTGATTGTTTTGCTTTTTTTGCTTGTTTTTTTTGGTTATCAGAAGCATACTTATATCTACATTCAATTTTCATGATGCAATCTCATTTAAAAAATCAATTTTGTTAAAATTAAATTGACCTATGCTTACATTCGTACTCTGTGCTGTGTTAGATTCCTTGAAAGGGATTTCACATTTTTCTCAGCATGGTTTCTTATGAAAATAACAGCACTGTAAATCCAATGTCAAATAGAAAGACATGAAATTTGTTTTTTTTATATTATCGGTAAATTCATGAGTCAGTGAGAGCTATATAAGTTTTATGAAAATCAATACATTGAGAGACAGCAGCTCTCCTGGCAGTTAAGGGAATATGTTTTTTTAAAGAGAAAACCACAGGCCCCAAACAATGTCGCTTGTGCTAAAGCCCATGGTAGTATACCTAGATTTAATGCCTGACCTAATTGTTGTTTCAAACTTTCCTAGAAATATGAACTTAATCAAGCAGTCTGGAGTTTTCTAGTCAAGCACCAGTAAGGTAATCTGTCATGTGGGCCCTCTCCACCTCCTTAGAAAGAAGAGGCAATTTGCATTATAAGAACTTTTATCATTCCCTTCCTCCCAAGAGAAGATGTCTGGTCTAAAAATAATCCTTTTTTTTTTTTTAATTTTGTTAATAGCTCTCTTGTCCCACTCTGTTTTCTAGAAAACCTTCCTTTTTGTGCAACCTCTCACAGAGCACCCTTCAAGTTACTAGATGAGAGTTTACCCTTTCATGAATCATTTAACAAAGACAATTATTCAAATTTATTCAGTAGAATTTTGTTCTTCATCGGTATTTTACTCCTGGAAAGAGATCTGGGTAGCCTAGTGCAGCATTCATTCTAACCCACTTATTACACTAAATAGATCTACATTTTCATGTAAGTTCTGGAAGCATCTTCTCCAAGATTGTGGAGGATCTTTTTTCCTGAGGGAAACAGGATAATAACGTAGTGTAGTGAGCCCCTTCCATTGATAGTGGTCTCTCCCCTTTCTACCTTGATTGTGATGTCTGAGGCCAATCATTTTTCCTCTCCTCTATTTTTTAGAGTTCTATTATCCCTGTTGCTCTGAGTGATGCCAGTTTTGTCACAGCATATCATACGTTTAGTTCTGGACTACCCAGGGGTGCCTCCACGGAACCTGTCAGTGATGCTCCTGCACCTCCGCAGTGCATTTTGTGTAGTTTCAGTAAATAGTATATTGCCTAGGATCATTTGTGAGACAAAACCTTCTGATGGGTTTTCTGCCTTAGATAATATATTCACTGTAGCTTGCCCACTTGTTTGAGCCTTTTAATCCTCTTTTTCATGGTACTTCTGTCACATTTACCTCATTGAGTATGCATCTACAATTTTTCATGCCTCTTACTGGAATCATGTTTACACAATTTATTGAAGTCTTTGCCAGGAGATAGTCAATTCTCTATTGATGACAGGAAAGTTCTTCCAACTCAGGACATTCTCCCTAATCCAACTTTGTTTTTCACCCTTCCTTGGCCCATCTTCCTTACAGTCGTGTCCTGTGTGCGTTTGCCTGACTTCTGTGTGCCTGTTCACATTGACTAGCTTTGCAGCTGCTTTAGTGTCTAGCTCCCTTTCTCTCTTATCAAGGCTCAACATGTTCCCTGACAGTTATATTTGCTGAATGGCTGAGTAAATAAACAAACATTTTAGCTAGTGTATTTTGGGGAAGGATATATTTTCTAACCAGGATAAAAATAAACTTTTCTTTTTTAAATTCTCAATGCAGCTTTTTAGTGTGCATGTCTGTGTGTGTATCTCCTTTTCTTAATTTTCTGGAATTTTTCATAAAAAAAACTTCATTTAAAATGCCCAACTTTTCATCAGAAGTTGTAGTTACATGGGCTGATCAGCAATATGATGTTTTGCTTATTCCACATCAGGCTTAAAAATGAGTGTATTAGTAGCTAAAATTCAAGATGTTGGAGACATCACAAACACATCTGCATGTTCTCTCCTTACAAAGTAAATGATTTGGTTACACAATGAAACCTTCTCCATGGTACGGATTGGTGGAGCAAAGTTGTCACCCTTTCTTGTGCAACATGGTCACCAGCAGTCTGCTGTACTCATGTGTTTTACTTGCCACGTCTCTATTTTTTAGTTTGTGGTTAAGGCTTTATCATAAAGTTCACTTTCATAACATCTTATTGTTATATTTTCAGTTTCAAGAATTCCAGTCACTTTCATTTATCTAAAAAACATTTCTTATGTTGTTTATTTTAGCTGTTTGTTTAGAAGCTTTCTAATTTTACTTTGTCTTTTCATTAAGTTGTTGAACAAAACTCTGCAGTGGTCTTGCATCTTCTATTAACTGCTTTCATAATATTTAATTATTTATATAAAACTGTGATGCATTGTTTTTATTAGGACAAGAATACTTTAAAGATTGACTTTCAGGGTGTTGAAAGTGGGTAGAAAGGTAGGGAACAAAGTCTTTGAATCATCTTTTGTACAAGTGTGGAATCTAATAAGCAAACTGAACTAACAAAGAAAATAAGGACAAACTCAGATGGAAAGTAGATTTGTCACTGTGCAAACCACGACTTGGCCACTTGGCACCTTCAATCTAAGTTAGTGTTGAAGGAAACAGGTTTTTATTAACAGGGTTCCAACCTTGGGGTGGAGGCTGAGAACACCCCTGCTCGGAGCTGTGTTCTTCCACGAGACTCAAAACTTCCCTTGCTTCCCAAAAGTCTACAAACAAAAAACATTCCCAGAAGTTCCCTGTATCCTTAACTGTCCATCAACTGGTCACACAAACAGAGCTCCATCTTCTCTGGAATGTGCCCTTGTGGGTTTTAGAGTCACCATCCTCTTTCGGCAGCTCTCTCCTTTAGGATCTGGGGTGCACTGGTCTCAGCCTCCACGTAGCAGTTCAGGAAACCATGTTACACTAGATCACAGTGTTTCTGAGGGTGGAGCCCAGGGATGTACACGTCCCTGCATGGGACCCTGCCTCCAGGAGCGAGTTCCCATTCTCTGGAGGGTCTAAGCCCCTGGTGGGCCCTGTGTTTTCTGGTCCCATGAATGCTCCTGTCTGTGCAGGAAGAGGGATCAAAAGCCCAGTAGGTTCAAATGCCAAAAACCAAGAGGGAGAGAGAGCTTAAACCAAGCTCTAAAGTCCCACACTTAAAGTCCCCATACCAAGAGAGTGACTTCTCTGTATGTCCTTCTGAGAGGTAAGAATCTGCAACTCAGCATTCCCAGTCACAGTTCAGCTCCAAGCAGCTCTCATGTGTCTGTTCTCGGTCTGGAGGGTCCCTGCAGCTCTGTCACCTCGGCCCCCATCTTCTCCAGGAAACCTTCCAGGCAGACAGAACTCATGGCTGACTCCTCGGCAGATGTCCTCTGACCTCGTGGCTCCCTCTCTTTGACCTTCGGCCTGCCTTAATTTAAATGCTTAGCTTAGACCTTCCTATGTGAACTAACATCCAACTATTCATGTGGTGCATTAGTGCCCACCGTTTTTGTCAACTCCCCAGTGTCTTTGACCCTCTTTTGGCTCTTATAGTCAAGGCAAGAGTTCTCAGTAATGCATGGCATCTGGGGAGGGCATCCACCCCCCTGGCTATGTCATATATTGTTATGTTGTTATATTAATGACCATGATTTACTACAGAGAAAGGTTGCAGAGTAAAATTAACAAAGGAAAAAGTTCATGGGGCAAAGTCAAGAGCAAGCTTCCCAGTTCTCCCTGTGGAGTGACACAGTAGGTGTTTCATTTCTTCCAGCATGGAACTGTGACGTGTAAAATGTCTACTGGGGAAGCTCATAAGAGACTGAGTGCCCAAGATTCTTACTGGGGACTGGTCAGTTGGCACCATCTGCCTGGAAGTTACCACAGTAGAAATTTCTTGATGAAAAGCAGGTGTTTCGGCATAAAACATATTGTTTGTACAGTTTATCCACAGTGAGATCCTTTTAGTTAAGAAATAGTGGGAGCCCTTCCCAAAACCAAGTTCACAGTCATCAGTCAAGGGCAAATTTACAAACTATCCACTTTAGAATAGCAGTCTCAGTTCTGCTATATTAACTGTTTTCTGCACAGGGATCTTTTAGAACTGGCTTCTATAGTCAATTTAAGTGTTGTTTAAACTGTTAATGTTCTCTGTGATGGCAATCTGAGATACATTTCCTTTAAAATCTTTACTATATTCTACAAAGCGATTGTAGCTCATCCACTGGATAAGGAAGATGGAAAGAGAACACTTTTACTCTATTTGAATAATCAGTTAATGTTGATGGCTTGCCATTTAATCTGAGGTTTACAGAAATCAAATGTTTCTTTTTCCTGATACTTTAAAATAGCTAAACATGAACAATCTCCCAGTGGCATGATCTTTGTATTTCAAATCTCAGATGTTACAGAAGTCTAACACAGCACTTGAAGGATCTTTCATATCTGATGGTGTTTAACAGTGCAGGTGTGCTCTAGACAGTGCATAGCTCATTGTGAGAGATACGGTTCATTTTTCTCACACAGTTGAAAATCCCTTTTACATCATTCCTAGGCATATCTCCAAAGAAAAAATATCATTTCTCCATTTTTGGAAATGAAGACAGCATTACTGTTACATGCATCAGTAAGAACAACTTAACATTTGTAATACCTGTAAGAAAGCCATACTGCTGCTGCTCAAGTACGGCTATGCTCTCCATAGATTAGACATAAGAGACTTATTTAAGAAATGGTGATAATCAAGAGAGTCCAAGAAAATGGTACTTCTGCTTTAATTTGATTGAAGGAGTTGTGGTCATTATGTTGCTATTCTTATCATAGTTATTACTTTACCATTATTTCATTTACCATTATTTCATGTTAGAGATTGCTATTTACTTTGGCAGGTTGGATTGCGCTACACATGACTGGGTGTGAGTGCAGGTATAGAAAACCTCAATGGGGTTCTTAAAATCATATTACTCTTTTTGAAGTGTTATTTTAATTGTTCTTTCCTGTGTATTTCTTATACATTTTAATGGAAATAATAAAAATAAACAGTTGACCCTTCCCCTCTCTTTCCCCATTATCCCCCTCCCCCTTCCCTCTGGGCCCTGTCAGAAGGGGAAGAGTCAAGTCGAGGATGATGTATAAAAGACCCACAAACAAAAATGACAGGGTGGGAAGGATTAAAAGTGGAAGGTGGGGGCTGGGTAGGACAGGGGAGAGTAATGGGGGAGGAAATGGGGTCAAATGTAATTCAACAACAATAAAAAATTTTAAAAATAAGCAGTTGAAAACTAAGTAGTATAAATTTTGAGTAATTTTAATACATTTCTTTTTCATAACTACATATATATAAATGTCTGGAAAAATTATAGTCATTTCTCTTGTACTTTTTAATCTGGCCCATTTATTTTCTTTTTATTGCATTTATTGGGGTGACACTCTCTAACAAAATTATACAGGTTTCAGGTACACAATTCTACAACACACCATTTGTGCACTGTATTATGTGTTCACCACACCAAGTCAAGTTTCCATCCATTACTATTTATTCCCCAAATACTTCTCTACCTCCCTTCACTCATCCTCATATCCCCGGCAATTACCGTACTGTTGTCAGTGTCCACTAGTTTTATTTTTCTTTCTTTTTTTTTGCTCAGTCCTCTTCTATTTTTAAAATATCATTCTATAATGCTTATTTAGTGTCATGGCCTCTGGCTGGTGAACATGTTTTTTCTTAGCAAATCAAGATATATTTTGTTCAAGAATGATAATCAATTATCCAGGAAAGATAGTGGTTAAAAGAGAATTACATTGTTTGAATTGTTCAAGCTCATTTGATACTGATGTATAGTGTGAAAATTGTTATGTCAATTGAAGACTTTTAGGACATAGAATGAAGTCTGTACAAAATCTGCTTAGAAGAAAATGTAAATTAAAATAGCAAAACCTGCTCTTTGAACGTGTTATCTTCTTTTGTGACATGAAAGCCATGTATAGTAAGGATATTTTATAATCTCTTTAATCATATTTAAAAAAATGGCAGATGACTTTGGATTAAATTTAAGAAAACCTTCCCTTTAGCAACATTCAATCAAATAGAAATCTAACTCCTACAGAATCAAACACATTTTAAGCTTGATGAGTAACCACAAAATATTTACCACATCACAAAAAAATGCTACTTAGGTCTTAGGATTGTCCTTATTCTTGTTTAGTTATTAAACTTGTAAAAGCTTTGATGTTTCAATTTCTTCACACACAGAGTTTAATTAAGGTAAAGCATTTAAACTTCATTAAAGCCTTTTATTTTTGGTCAATGATATAACTTCTAACTGTTTTATCATGTCTTTGTAGTTTTCAAAAAGGCCTGTACATCTATTATTTTATTTGATCATCGCCACTGTGAGGGAAACTCGGAAGACATTATGCATGTTTTACAGGACAAAAAAAGACCCAGAAGCTTTGAGAGGCCAGTCAGGTTTTATATGCTAGGGATCGTGCTCACTGTTCACAGGCAAGTGAGGAGCAGCACTAAGAAAGGAGGACAGGCCTTTAGCCCTGTAGACCAGGGTGATTGTTTTGAAACATAGGTGTTTCTTGTGTATAAATGTATAAATGTTCATGTGCAGGTCTGTGCATGTAAAGGAAAAGCCAATTAATGTTTAAGGTGCTGTATTCATCTGCTAGGGTTTTTATAACAAAACACACAGAGAAGGTGGTTTCAGCAACAGAAATTTATTTCTTACAGTTACCAAGGCTTGAAGTCCGACATCGCGGTGTCAGCAGGTGGTTTCTCCCGAGGCCTCCCCCCTTGGCTGTGAGATGGCGGCCCCCTGCTGCGCTCACATGGCCTTCCCTCTGTGTGTGCACATCCCTGCTGTCTCTTCCTCTTCGTATAAGGACACCAGTCAGATTGTATTAGGTCCCTACTCTTAAGATCTCATTTAACCATAATTACCTCTTGCAAGGACCCATCTTCTCATAAAGTGACTTTCTAATCTACTGAGAGTTAGGACTTCGGCATACGAAATATTTTTTGGGACAGGCACAGTTCAGTCCATAATAGGCACCTAATCTGTGAAATGATTTCATACCTGGCACTCATATTCCTAAAAGAAAAGAGATTAACAATAGATTATGGTTGGATTTTTTTTCTGGGAACAAATATAGTTATATTAAGTAAATTCAGGGTAAACTTACTAATTATAGGGATGTTTTATTAGTGTTTACCAAGTTAATTATTTTATAAGGATATAAATTAATACATATTTCAAATCGTTATTTCTCATTTCAGTAAATATTAGTTCCTATAATTACATTAAGGAAACCCATTTAAGAATTAGCACCCAATGTTTGTTCCACCATTTCCCTGGGTAATTATCACAAAAATTCTTTGTGCAACATATTAACTTTCCTTGACTTTTTCCCTATGCATTTGCTGATTAGTCCACAGTTCTAAAGAGTACATCAATTTGCCTTTTTTGCACTTTGATCTCTCTGGACACTGCATATGAGTACAAACTCAATTTCTTTCAGTAATTTCCACAAAAGTTGTCTCTGTCCTTTGGTTCATTTGACAAAAAATGAAGTCAGTCCCTTTATAAAGGTTCTGTATCCAATTGTCTTTTAACTTTTCAGAAAGAGTGTACTAATTTATTATTTTTTAGACTATATTTTCAAAATCAAATTCTTGAATTATCATTTCCTATTAAAACAAACATGTTCAATTTCTCATACATTAAAAGTTAACAATAATAAAATAACCAACAAGATCAAATAATTCTGACATTATTTTCTTTGCACAGCGTTCAAAGCACACAACTCTATGTGAGCACATGGTTGAGCCAGCCACTCCAGTGTCAGTGACTCCTCAGAATGCTAACACGCATGCCAAATTTCTGATGAAATGATAAAATTCCTTAATCTCCAAGCTTTGAAGTTCAAAATCAAAAGGGTTTGAGGCAGAGAAGGGAAATGGCTTATATCCTCAATACTTTGTCAGGTAGAATTGAAATGGTAGAAAATTGACAGGTTCAATTCAAAGGGGAGCTGTGCCTTTAGTTTCAAAATGCCTGAATTATGTCCTTTTCTGTTGGAGATGTCACGTTTCTAAGAATAAATGTTCACCCCTGCACAGGTACGAAGTGGAGAATGGATGCCACTATTAGCTCCCCTTTACTCCATTCTTTAATTTAAGCCCTTCTCTATCATCCCAAATTCTTCTTCTCTTTGTAATGCCATCACCAATTACACCCAAGACTCTCTTCAGAAAACAAAAGAACCAGTGCTACTCTATGTTCCCAGATATATTTTGAAATGCTAACTCTTGTTTAGAGGTATACTCCACAATTGTACTCAAATTTTCCATATTCTATTGGAAAAAATTCTATGTACACTGGTAATACTTTTACCAATTCCTCACCAGACACTATTTTAATTCAAAGATTATGAATCACTTTAATGGTGTTTTTATAAATGTCTATCAATGAGTCATAATAACAAAAGAAGTTCTATTAATTCTAGTAAACAAAATTAGCTCAATTAGAAACAGATTTACAGGAGAGAAAACTGATTGTTTAGTTTTCATTAGTAATATCCTGAGCATTAATATTTCTTGCAACTTCAATGCAAGACCATTCAAAATTTAGACCTTATCGAAAACAAAACTTTTTAAAATGTGCTCAATTCAATACATATTTTTTCAAGTTTTTCTGAAGACCGTATCCTGAAGAGTAACTTACCCTCTTAGGTAAACAGAAAACTCTATGTAAAAGAAACATCAAAGGACAGGCTCAATTAAATTACTCAATTTTAGTAATATATAACAAGTATTTCCAGGGGACAGACAGGTAACCTTTATTTATCCTCATGGATGAGGCTGTTAATTTGAATAATGGTACCTCTTCCCATTTTATTTCTTCTTTTCATGACTCTATAAGGCTGCAGATTTGTTATTCTTATGAAGCTTCACTTGAATATGATGAAAAAACAATGCAAATATTTATTATGTTAGAGCTATAGATGGTTTGCCCTTTAGTCTAACATTTAAAAGACTACATTTAAACAAGGAAGACATTTTCAAAGATAATTCTATCTTTAAAAGTCATATCAGTGGTAAGGTTTTGTTTCGTCCTGATTTGATTTGGGTAATCTTAGCTTGATATCTGGTACAGTGGTTGAGGGGTATAGACTCCACTGGAGCCGACCACAAATTAGTTTCTACAAGCACGGTGCTTAGAATAGTTTTTGGCATATTATAAGCACCAAGCAAGAATTAACCAATTATTATCAGTAGTGTTCGAACCAGAGAACAACAGGATTTGAAGACATAATCATTACATACTTGTGCATGTTTGTGTTTAAATGGATATATATGCCATTAGATGTAAATGCATTAAATTAAATGAAGAATTCTTAGTATTTTCTTCACTTAAAACCCAGTGTATTTTATATAAACTGCTAATTAGCCTATAGATCACAGAAACTTTTGTTAATGTTACAATTTTTATGTTTGATGAAGAAGAGAGCAAAGATGTGTTTTGTTAAATGTGAGGAAATAGATGACTATTATTTCTGTAAATTGCTGTTTCATTCATTCACACGTTGCTCAAATAAAGATAAAACTACATTCTTAGGAGCATTCCACTGTAAAATGAAAGTAGCGTTTATCCACCAACTGGGCCTGAGGGGTCAAGCAGACACCAGTTCATTGTAATAGTAGTGGCTAAGTTTGCCTTGGGACCTCCTCCTACTGCTTTACCACATTACCCTAAATAGCTCCGTTGCTAAACTCTACTCAATTACCCAAATTTGAGTGTGTTATCCATGTCCTGTGCAGACTCTGATCAGAATCATGATTTTTTTTTCTAGGAGAACCCTAAGAAACACACATTTGTGATTCTGGGATTGGGTTGCTCACATATTTATGGTTTATTAAAATAAGTCCCTTGCTAAAGGAAAAGGGGCATAGTAAAGCTGTGGCTTGTGGTGATGGCATAATTACACCAATTATTAAGATTGCTGGTATGAGAAAGAACGCAAGTGGAGGGAACTATGACAGGTTTTAATATTCGGTTGCTATGGCAACAATAGTGAAGTTTGCTTTTTTCTCTCTGACACCCTTATAGTAGACCGCGAATTTGCTGCAAGCCTTCACTCCTCCCTGCATTCACATACTTTGCCATAGTTTTCAATGTACTTTGTAGCAACTCCTATCCAGTGGTAGGATTCATTTTTGTTGCCCTTGATTTTGCATTTGCCTCATGATTTGCTTTAGGCAATCGAGCTATGAAGGACCAGTTTCAAACATAAGCTACAGAGGCTTTGCAGCGTTGGTATGTTGTTCTCTTGGAACCGTGTGCCCTCACCATTGAAACAGCCCTGGGCTGTTCAGCTGATTGTACCAAATTCAGTGACAGTGATTATTATAGTGAAAGTTTTGATTTATACTTCAGAAAAATTATTTATGTTATGTAACGGAAATAGTTATTTATTCTTATTGTTAAATTTTTGTAGATAATGTTAAAAATACAACCTTTGCATAAGGAATATAGTTAAATAGTGTAATGACTATTCTTGTAGTGTATTATTCTAGTAAAATTAAGATGGGTAATCTAAACTGGTGAACATTGTAAATTATAAAAAAGCACAAATTATTAACCTCAACACAAAAATTTAGACAATTTTTAATGTGTTCTGGACTATATATATTAAAATGTGTTAATGCGTATTTTATTTGTAATGTTCAAAATAATTATTTATAATATTTGTAATAGTCAAAATAATTATATGAATATGAGTAAACATTAAAAGTTAAAAGCCCCAAAATGCCCTGGCTGTTGTGGCTCAGTGGATTGAACGTCGGCCTGCAAACCTAAGGGTCACCGATTCGATTCCCCAGTCAGGACACATACATGCCTGGGTTGCAGACCAGGTCCCCAATAGGGGACGCACAACAGGCAACCACACATTGCCTCCCTCTCAAAATAAATAAAATCTTAAAAAAAAAGCCCCAACATGGAGTTAGTGCACTTTGGTTGGAATCCCAATTCTTCCATATATATCCCAAATTAATAAATGTTATTTTATTGTTTGTTAAATATGTAAAAACAATATAGAATATAAATATGTATACTTTGCCAGTTCCTTTCTCACTCTTAATTTATCTTCTAAAACAAATAGTTTACTTGAAGGGAAAAAATAATAACATTTGCCTGAATTATTATTTATTACGTAAGAGAGGAAAATAGAGTAATGAGGTTTTGTTCAACCTATATCCTTTTTGTGTGATTTGTATTTCATAAACCTAATAAATGTTTATAAATCACAAAGAACATTAAAAGAGTTTTATTTTGATTTTTAATCAGAATTACTAAATAAAGACCATGTAGTTACATTCAATATATTCAATATTTATTCCATATTTATTGAGTAAATATTCAATATTTATTCCATATTTATTGAATTATGAAAAGACATTCAACATCATTAGCCATTAGGGGAATACAAATTTAAATCACAATGAGCTATCACTATAATCATATTAGAATGACTAAATTCAAAAATTAGTGATAACGCCAAATGCTGGCCAGACCGCAGAGAAACTCTCGCACACTCTGGCGGCGGCGATGTAAAATGGCACAGGAAGCATGGAAACCAGTCTGGCAGGTTCCTAAAAAGTTATTCACATACTAATCATATAACCTAACAATCAAATTCTTGGGTATTTATCGCAAAAATAAAAAGAAAAGACCATGTGCTTGCATAAGAAACTGGAACACAAGTAACAGTTTTATTTTCAATAGCTCAAAACTGGAAACATTCCAAATATCTTCATAGATGAACGGTTAAATAAACCCTGGTACATCCATACGATGAAATGTTACTCAGCGATAGAAAGGAACCGATTTCTAATATACATAACAATTTGGTGTATTTCAAAAGCATTATACTTAGGGAAAAATATCCAATCTCGAAAGCTTACACATTGCAAAAGAGCATTTATTTTTACTTATAACTTATGTAATGCTTTTGAAATGATCAAAGTAAAGAGATGGAAAACAGATTAGTAATTGCCAAAGGACAAGGATATTGGTGGGGCCTTCGAGTACAATCTTCCAGGGAACAGTCCAGGGAGTTTCTTTGTGACAATGGAACAGTTCTATATTTTGACTGTGGGGGGGTCACAAAAATATACATGAGATCAAATTAGATAGAAGTGCATATGACACACACATATATGTACACACAAATACACACACAAATGACTGCATATAAAAATGCATGAAAACTGGATAAGGTTTGTTGTGTAGTAAATGGAATTATATCTGTGTCAATGGTCCCATTTGGATGTTGATCTATAGCTATATAAGGTGTCACCTTTCAAAGGAACGTGATGAAGGGTTCATCCAACCCTGTATTCTCTTTTTTCAACTTCCAGTAAGTCTACAAAACTCTCAGAATAAAATTTTGAAAACTGTAATAAAAAGGAAATCATTTAAATGTTATACTGCTGGTAAGCAGAATGATGTCCCCCAAAGATATCCTCTCCTTTGAAGTTGTGAATATTATCACTTTACATGGTCAAAGTGCCTTGGGAGATGTGATTGAGGTTAAAAACCCTGTGATGGAGAGATTATCGTGGAATATCTGGGTGGGCCCCATCTAATCTAATGAGTCCTTGAAAGTGAAGTGAGAGATGTATTGTTGTCTCTTTTGAAGGTGAAGGAAAGAGGCCATGAGCCAAGGGATAGGGATGGCCTCTAGAAGCTTGAACAGCAAAGAAACGTATTCTAAGAGCTTCCAGAATGGAATGAAGCCCTGCCAACACTTTGATTTTAAGCCAATAAGGCCTTTGCTTGATTTCTGAACTACAGAGATGTAAGATAACACATTTACACAGCTTACGCCATTTCTAGTAATTTACTACAACAGCAATATTAGAAAATAAATGTATTTTATTAGGAAATCAGTAGTTTGTATAATTATATGAGAAAACTAATAAAATAGCAATGAAGTATATTGTATGAACCTTAGATACTGATTTAAAAAAAAACAATGAAAAAGACATTTAGAATTAATTGCAGAATATTAAGTATGGCATGAATATCAAGATATTGAGGAACTGATAATTTTTCTGGTTGTGTTAATAACATTGTGGTTTACTTTTAAAGGAGAACCATCTCTTAGAGAACATTTATTAATGAAATTATGTAGTACCTGGGTTTCCTTTTAAACACTCAAGGGAAAAACTAAAGTAGGGAGTGGGAATAGATGGCATAATTTTGAATGTGTTGATAGCTGTTGAACCTAAGGGTGAGTACATTAGGGATTATTGCGTTATCTTATCTTTGAAAATGTCCCTATAATTTTTTAATGTTTGCTATTTTACAATGATAAATCATTAATAGCTGTAACTTTAATATAATGCCATGTAAACAAACATGTTACTTTTTATTAAAAATACCTAAGAGAACATGCAATAACTTTTAAAAGGTTCTAAGCCTTGGCATATATTAAAGGTTTTAATCTTAGTGATTAACTCTCAAGAGCTTGAACAAATCAATCAGTAGCTGATTGAGATTTTAGCTATTCTTGATTGGATTTTTTCCTGTCAGGATTAAAATATGGTAAGTCATTTTAACACACTGGAAGTATGTTTTAAAATCAGCCATGAATGTACTTACAGCAGTGAGGTTGCATAAAAATTATAAGATAATTTTGGAAAGAAGGGACAGGCATTTCATTGGGACACTCATCTTCTTGATAATTTATCAATGTAATAGGACTTTATTTACATCATATTCTTTTTTAGACTTCACAATCCTCAATCCTTTCCATTAAGATTCAGTGTATTAGTTGGCATTTCATTTCAGCTAACTGAAATCTCTAGCTATTTTAGCTATTTTAAACAGAGAGATTTAATGAAGAAAAATAAATGCTTACAACATGACTGTAAGGGATGGAAGAGAAGCCTCTAATTTGAATTTCCAAGAAATAAAAGTAAGACAACATTATAGAATTTATTTACTTGGGGATGTCCTACTTCTACCAATATTAGGCAGCTGGCATGTCAGCAGAAAACCACAGGGGTTATTAACTGAAGGAACACATTTCTTCACCGTTTAGCCAGGGACTTGGAAATGGCCACTGGTGCACCTGTTGGATCTAGAAACATGCTAATTCTAATAGGGTTTTCAGTCCAAACCATGGATGGCTTACACCTGCATTTCAAAATCTAAGTAATGATTAGAGATTAGGCAATGTTATGAAAAAAAACAAACAAACCCAGATTCTCCAAGACTATAATTTCTAGTAGAAATACAGAAGTAGTAAAATTATCATATATATCACAGTACATTGCAATGTTGACAGGTACTACAGTTGTCATTTCTGTGACAAGTAACAAAAATTACAAGATTATAGTTGATATTTACAATTTTATTTTTCCATTGCTTCCATGTTTCTTTTACCGCCAAACACTCGGCTGGCTGTGATTATTTACCGTGAGTTTGGACTGAAAAATTATTCCTGAGGGGCCCTGGGTAATTCTTCCTCCTCTAAACTCCCCTGATATTACATTAACTTTTATCACTACACTTGGCAGTTGTAGTAGACAATTGCAAAAATAGTTCCCAAAGACTCGCCTTCCACTATATACACTTTTGTGTAATGCTCTCCCTTGAGTGTTGGCTGTACTTAGTGAATCATTTCTAACAAATAGACTATAGCAAAACTAAAAGATGTCATATCCGAGATTAGGTTACAAAAGAGTTTACAAAATCTTGCAATTTCTAACTCTTTCTTGATCTGGGGGAATTGCTCTGTTGGAAGAAACCCTATGGATAGGACCACATAATAAAGAAATGATGTCTCCAGTCAACATCTAGTGAGGACCTGAAGTCCACCAACCACCAACCACATGAGGGAATGTGGAAGCAGGTTTTCTCCTAGTGGAGCTTTGAGATAAGTGCACCCCTAGTTGGGACTAAGATTACAGCCTCATGAAAGACCCTGATCCACAAGACCCCTCTGAATCAAATTTGGATGCCTGACTCACAAAACTGTGAGGTAATTCTTTAAGCCATTTTGAAGTAATTGTGTTACATAGTAAAAGGTAACTAATACAGTAGTCTTGTAGGACCTCTTTGGCTTCATAAGAGTTCCACTGTCTTCTACAACCCTACTTCCCATTGATAAAAAGAAGCAGTCATTTTAGATATAATAGTAACTAAGTTTTTGATCTGTTGCTTAAGGGAATCAGAACTAATGAGAAAGCCATGGTAAGTCCCTATTCAACAGAACCGTCATTGTGTTTCCTGAAGGAAGCATTCCCAGATTGGTTATTAAAATTGAAACTAAGATTTCACCAAGCTGCCTTAACTTCTAGTTTCCCCTTTTTTTCACAAGTTTTATATTTTTAAGTACAGTGAGTATAAATCATTTTCCACACTCAGGTATTACGGATCATTCACTATATGGGTGAAATCTCTCCTTCATTCTTTTCTAAAAAATATATTACACCTTTAGCCCTGGCTGGTGTGTCTCAGTGGATTGAGCACCAGCCTGCAAACCAAAGGGTTGCCAGTTCGATTCCCAGTCTAGGGCACATGTCTGGGTTGTGGGCCAGGTCCCCAGTAGGGGGCACATAAGAGGCAACCACTTATTCATGTTTCCCTCCCTCTCTTTCTCTCTCCTTTTCCCTCTCTAAAAATAAATAAATAAAATCTTTAAAACCATTATTCAGTTTAAAAACATTTAAAAGTATATATATATATACACCTTTATTAAGATATAATCCAATATAATTCACCCACCTAGAATATTGAAATGAATGGTTTTTGTATATTCCCAGACATGTGCAACTATCACCAAAGTCAATTACAGGATATTTCCATCACCTCCAAAAATATTGCATTATGATTTCACTGTCCCCTCCTTGTCACCTCACCCTTTCTACCCTATAAACCATTACTTTTTGTCTCTATAGATTTACTTATTCTAGATATTTCATGTAAGCGCAATTAAAGAGTCTGTGTTTTTTGTGAATTATGTTCCATGGTTTGGATACCCTTGGTTTTCTGCGCTTGTTATGTTCATGGGCACTTGGGTTGTTTTTATTTTTTGACTGTTGTAAATAACACAGCTATAAACATGTGTGTGTAAGACTTTATACACCTGCTTTCATTTTCTTGATTACCTAGGAGTTGAACAGTTGTATCACATACAAATTTGATGATTGACATTTGAGTAACTGCCAGAATATTTTCTAAGGTGGTTTTGTCATTTTATGCTTCAACGAACAACTGCATTAGAGTTCCAGCTTCTGCATAACTTCACCAAAACTGATTACCTGACTTGCCAATTCTAGGCATACTAGGGAGTGTGGTGTGATAGCTAACTGTGGTTTGATTTGCAATCCCTTAATAACTAAGTGTCTTTTCGTGTGTTTATTGGCATGTCTTCTGTGATTAAATGCCTGCTGTGATCCTTTGCCCATATATTTTTATTTTTTTAACTTTTAATATATGATTTTCATCTCTTTAGAACTATAAAAGTAATGCATCCATGTTATAAAAAATTTTAAAATCACCTCAAGAAAAAGAAAAATATGTTGAAAGCCCCACCCATCATAGGGGATCTTCTTTAACGGTCTGGTACATATCTCTCAGGCTCTTTCTCATTCTATCTCTTTCTAACACACAAATTCATTTACATATATGTGTATATCCATGTTGGTATCATATACACATAATTTTACAAGGAGGGATCTTAGAGACAGACTGTCGGTTAACATGTTTCTTCATGTAAGTGTATTTCTTAAGATAGTTACATGTCAACAAGTATAGAGTCACCACACCCACTTCAGCAGCTCGCCCCGTTCACTTGCACATGTGGACCACAGTTTAGTGATGGAATCCCTGCACGTAGATTTCAGCGTTGCTCACCAGCTCCTGCTATATCCGTCAGTACCATGATTAATAATGCTGACTAAATGCCTGTATTATATATATTTATGTAAAATTTATATAACAATATATAAATATAGACATTTTAATAAATGCATTTATACTTCTGGAAAACAATGTAAGAGATTCTCCTTTTATTCTCTGTAATTTTTTGAAATAGTTAGGAATGTATTATATTCCATTATGAGTGTGTATCTGTGTGAGAATAAACCATGAGGGTGGAAGGCAAAAGAAGAGGGAGATACCTATTGGTACTAACTCAAAAATAACACCCTGCCACATTAATCTATAAATCTTTATTTTTTGATTAGTGTTTTTTTAAATGATTTTATATTTTTTTAAGAGAGGGGAAGAGGAAGAGGAAGAGAGGGAGAGAAGCATCAGTGTGTGACTGCCTCTTGCACACTCCCTACTGGGGACCTGGCCCACAACCCAGGCATGTGCTCTGTCAGGGGAATCGAACCAGTGATGCTTTGGTTTACAGGTCAGTACTCAACCCACAGAGCCACACCAGCCAGTGCTGCTTAGTTCTGTTTTTAAATGACAAGGGAAAACACAAAGCAAAGTTGTTTGTACGAGTTCACTTGACATATGTTTTCAATTTTTAGAAAATGCCTAAAAGGAGATGATTTTTAAGTGTTGGATGCTTTCACTGGAAATGCATGAAGCTGAGGTGGCATGCAGAACTGCTTCATCAGTTACTTTTTAAGAAATGACTTCCAAGTAGAGGTGGAGATATTAGATCTAAGTTATAAATTAATTGTTTAAAAATACTGCATCTTGGCATACTAAAATCCCTATTTTGTACAGGACAATTGAGGACACAGGATATTAAGAAATAAAACTTGGATCAACTTACTGGGTGAAGGACCCAAAAATCTGAAGTTCTGTCTAAAGTATCTTCCTCCTGGGTAGAGGAAGAATGATATCACAGATAACAACTACAGTCTCAAAACCAATTACAGACACAGGGACTATGAAAGCTCTGCCTATCTTCTCTTTCGTGTTACATTTATATATTTCTTTTCTTTTCTTAAATATTCTCTTCTCTGTGCTTTCTTTTCCCCCATTAATATTTTCTATTCAAGTTATTGGAGGTTAGTGTCTCAATTTAGTATTTAGGCAACAGAATATTTAGTAGGGTTGTTGGAAGAACTTGAGGAGTAATCAACATAGCTAACGATTAATAAAATGACTGTTGTTCATTTTCAGAAAAGTTCTGGAAGTGTTTTACTTATACTAAGCATAGCTGCATCTTAGGTGGCAACAGTGTTTTTGCATTTGCATAGTGATTTTAATGTATAAAAGAGTGAATATGAAAGCTGAGTAGCCAAAAGGATGGGTCAGATAGCTATCAATTTATCACCTCTCACTACCAAATCCACCCTTCTTTGTTCTACTTTGTGATGATATGAGAACTGGGCTCAAAATATTTTTCCTTTATTAACTGGTACAGTGTTAGACTTTGTCAATACAGGAAGGTGTTAAGGCACTGAAAACCAAAGCAGTATGTGCTCTCCTACACTGGGGCTGCCAGTGAATGGGTGTGTGGGAGACTCAGTGATGCTCACTTTCTAGTGGATCTTACCAGTTGCCCAGCGGACCACGTCCTTTGACCAGATCTGGCACACTGGCACTTTCATATGAACTTCTTGGCTACTTAGGGCACAGTTTCTACGGACTAGTCTG
This sequence comes from Mormoops blainvillei, assembly GCA_004026545.1. Lineage (NCBI taxonomy): Eukaryota > Metazoa > Chordata > Mammalia > Chiroptera > Mormoopidae > Mormoops > Mormoops blainvillei. Next base: position 62,462 of record PVJD01005033.1, read on the forward strand.
GTCTGCCTGCATCCTTTAGCAAGTTTCTCAGTCATATACAGAGGCTACTTTTAGATTATTAGCTCTTCTTCACACATGTGGCAAGTTTGTTTTTTCCCGCATAGGTATGTTGCTCATGTGATGGCTACACTCTCTCCAGCAATGTTTGCATCTCAACCTGGGTATGAGGGTGCTGCTATTTTAAGTTCTTAGCCCCTCCCATGTAGCTACTTCTTTTTTATTTTTTTTTAAAGAGAGTAAGGGAGGGAGAAAGAGAGAGAAACATCAATGTGCATGGTTGCCTCTTACTCGCCCCCTGTTGGGGACCTGTCCCACAACCCAGGCATGTGCTCTGACTGGGAATCAAACCGGTGACTCTTTGGTTCACAAGCTGGAGCTCAATCCACTGAGCCACACCAGCTAGGACCCATGTAGCTACTTCTTATATTTGCTATTCTTTTATTCTGTAGAAGTTCCCTTCCCTATTTTTAGTAGTTAATCACTCTTTACTAGTTAAAAATTCTCTATTGTAAAAGTTTTCTATTTGAATAACTGATGTGGTGTTCATCTCCTGACCAGACCTGGCTGATACACTCCACGGAAACAAGCTGTGGCTTGCACCAAGTCTGCTGAACGCTTCTGCCTTACCATGAACTAGGATGTGCACATTTTAACACTTTAAAAATTAGTGTATAATAGCATTACAAAATAATAATAAATTATATAGATTTATCAGATGTCCTACAGAATCAACCACTGACATCAAATTTTATTTGTAGTCTTTTTAAAAATAGACCTGTGTTGCATTTAGATGCTGGGTATTTATTTGTGGTTGATTTTCCTTTCTTGGTCACAATAATGGAATGATTTTGCTTTTTTACTAATAAATCAGTGTTTTACAGAATTGTAGTACAAGTGAAGAAACATGTTGACATCTCTTAATTTTTGTACTTATGATTATTTGCCCTTTCTTCATTTGTTTTTGACTATAAATAGTAAATAGTAAATAGTGAATAGTAAATGAATCAAAAGAAACAAAAATATGAATCAAGATTGATAACAATTGCCAATGTAAGCAAAAAATATTTGTTTTCAGGGTAATGCAAAACAAATAGGCTTAATAAAAGTTACACATTTACCGAGCAGTTTAATTAAGATTGAAATTAGAACAGGGTAAGTTATAATTTATCTTTTCTATGCAAAATTTTTATTTTGAGTTGTTACAGAATTTAGAATCTTCGTCAGATAGCCAAATTGTAAACTTGTAGCAGAGGAAGAGTTGACCTTCTCTTGGAAGAGTCGTAGTATTGGGATATGAGCATAAAGCTTTTCATGCCAATATTCTTTGGTTGAGTTTTATATAATCAGCTTATGATTTGCTTTTGAACAGTGTTCACATATCTTTAACCTTGTTTATATACTGTTTGGTAATGTACATATATACAGATGGTCAACCTTTGTGGTTGGCCCCCTTAAATAGATTCTGTTTCAAAAAGCTCTTATTCTCCTGTCTGGTGTAGCTCAGTGGACTGAGTGTCGGCCTGCAAACCAAAGGGTCGCGGATTCTATTCCCCAGTCAGGGCACATGCCTGGGTGACGGGCCAGGCCCCCAGCAGGGGGTATGTGAGAGGCAATAACATTGATACCCTCTCTCCGTCCCTTCTCCTCTAAAAATAAAAATAAATGAAATCTTTAAAAAAAGAGCTTTAATTCAAACTGTAATTTGATGAGGGTATTTGGTTTTGTTGTATCGACTTTGTTTTCTGTGGTCCTCAGATTGTCTTCAAATCATGGTAACGCTGGATAATTTAAAATTCCAAAAAGAATAAATTTATATTGACATTTTAAGGGTCTTCAGATAAATCTAGAATGCTCTTTCAGGGATCTAATAGTTCACCTGCAGAGGGTATCAGCTCATAGAAGAGCCCAACTCTTCTCTTCTCCCACCCCCAAGCAATCACAAAGCTAAAGTGGTGACCAAAGCTCTGTAGAAAATATCAAGAATGCTCCAGGAAACTCAAAACATATAAGATTCCTAGTTTCTGATATCTAGCTACCTCTATAATTCAGTTAATATGTTACAGAACACTCTAAGTAAAATCTTCTGGAAATTTTAATAATATGATTCATGCTTTCTAGCAACAAAAGTAAAAAATATATATATTTCTCAAAGATAACAATTGTGTGATTTAATATGGATGTTAGAGGCTTATATTCAAATGCAAGCTACAACCTTTTCTCACATTGTGCTGTGGTGAGACATACGAGTATATTTCTCTTCCTCCCTTGATAATGTAGAATAAAATAATGGTCCCTCTCTCAAAAAAAAATCTTTGAGAAAATGGTTACAACATTGCCATGGGATGAAATATTTTAGAAATATTTTATGCCACATGTAAGGTAATATTTCAGATTGCAATCTGTGGATAATTTATAATAACACAATAGTTATATTATTATTTTACCACATTTTCTTTGTGTTGTAAATTAATTATAAAATGTTTATCAAATTACATTGTCATCATGAAAAATAGAGGAAAGAAAACTCTCAAGAGCATTTTTAATGAGAATGATTTAATTAAATAAGACATACTATTAAAGAAGGTATGAATCAAGCTTAAATAGCAAAATGGGGCAACTCTTCTGGAATTCATATAAATGTATTTATAGATGTGTTACCACATAGTTTGTAATATAGAAAAATAAATTAAAATAACATCTCAATATATTTGTAAATAGAACATGTTGCAATAAAAATAAAATATGTGTGTGTTTGCTTAATGTGGATTCACTTTTAACTGTTTTTAACCTCTTAATATATTTAGTTAGTAGCACATTGCACTTCAAAATAAAATAACATCATCCAATAGAATTTAATAATTCCCTCCAACATACCCTAACTTCAACACCTACAGTTTCCCTAATACTAACCTCTTGCATTAGTGTGATAATATTTGTTATAATTGATGAGCCAATATTGATACACCTTTAACTAAAGTTCATAATTTACATTAGTGTTCATTCTTTGTGTGATACATGCAATGAGTTTTGAAAAATGTGCAATGACATGTATCCACCATTACAGTATCATATGGTTCAGGATAGTTTCACTGCCCTAAACACACCCTGGGCTAAGCTCATTCTTCTCTCCTTCCCATCTCTGGTACCCCTGATGACCACTGATCTTTTTACTGTCTCCATATTTTTGCCTTTTGTAGAGTATTTATAGTTAAAACCATACAGCATGCAGCCTTTTCAGGTAAGCTTAAAGTGTAATCAAGTTTCCTCCGTGTCTTTTCATGGTTTAACAGCTCATTTTGATTGCTGAATAACACCCTGTTGTGTGTATATATCACAGTTTGTTAATCCATACACTTATTTTAGTTGTTTACAAGTTTTGGCAATTATAAACAGGGCTGTGATAGATGCCAATTTGCAGGTTTTTGTGTGGACCTATTTTCAACGAATTTGGGTAAATATCAAGGAGTGTAATTGTTAGATTGTATGGTGAGAGTATGTTTAGTTGTGTAAGAAACGGCAAAAAGTTCTTTCAATGTGGGTTCTCCATTTTGCATTCCTACCAGCAATCAATGAAAGATTTTTTTTTTTAAACTCTTGGAGGGCATCCTAGATCTGAAACAAGCTCCCTTATCCCAAGGGCAGGGAGAGATGGAAGAAAAGACAGACCATTCCAGGTTGGAAGGTGTCAGGTTTAATAAACAAGGGAACATATTTAAAAGGTTTGTCTTGAATCATTGCAAAATGAGTAGTTTTCTGCACCCACCCTTCAAATCTTAAAAGTTTATATGGAGGTGTTAACTAGGGTCAGTCATGAACACAACAGACATTCACAAGATTCAGTTATATATAGTTTAGATGGTATCATCACATTATTATCTCAAGGCAGTGTCCTTGGGCAGCTTCTAGTCCGAGGAAGACAAGCGGAGTGGAGGAAGTGGGTAGCCTCCAATTGCCTGGGTCCAACTGCCCCACAGTCATGTTTTTTTAAAAAATTATAGTTTATGCCCTAGTTGATGTGGTTCAGTGGGTTGAGCGCCAACTTGAGAACCAAAGGGCCACCGGTTCAGTTCCCAGACTGGGGTACATGCCTGGGTTGAGGGACAGGACCCCAGTATGGAGCATGCAAGAGGCAACCACACATTGATGTTTCTCTCCCTCTTTCTCCCTCCCTTCCCCTCTCTAAAAATAAATAAATAAAATATTTTTAAAAATAAAAAAAATAAAATTATAGTCTATATTCAATATCATTCTGTGTTAGTTTTGGATGCACATCAAAATGGTTAGGAAATCATATAAGTTACAGAGTGACTCTGATCATTCTAGTACCCACGTAATCCCCTACAGTTATCACAATATTATTGACCGTATTCCTTGTGCTGTAATCGACACCTGTTTGACTGTTCTGTTACTACCAGTTTATACTGCTTAATCCTTTCACTGTTTCCACCCAGCCCCCTACTTTCCCTCTGACAACTGTCAGTCTGTTTCTATATCTATGAGTCTGTTTTTATTTTGTTTGTTTGTTTTGTTCTTTAGATTCCACATATAAGTAAAATCATATGGTATTTGTGACTTATTTCACCTAGCTTAATATCCTTTAAGTAGATCCTTTCTGTCATAATGCTTTTGGAAAAATTGAACATATACTTGCAAAAAAAATGAAACTTCTTATACCGTATACAAGAATAAACTCAAAATGCATTAAAGATGAATATAAGACCAGAAACTGTAAAACACCTAGAAGAAAACAAAGGCAGTAACTCTTGGACATGTCTCTTAGCAATATTTTTTCTGTTATATCTCCTCAGGCAAGGGAAACAAAAAACAAAAAAGAAATAAAACAAACAAACAAACAAAAACATGGAACTACATTGAACTGAAAAGTTTTGCACAGAAAAGGAAATTATCAAGAAAACAAAAAACAACCTACTGAATGAAGAGTTTTGCCAAATAATACATCTGATAAGGGGTTAAATTCCAAAATTTATAAATAACTCAGACAACTTAAGGACATATATTCATAACCCACAGGCACAGACAACAGAGCAGCGATGGCCAGAAGGAAGGGGAAATGGGACCTCGTGTAGGTTTGCAAGGCGGGGGAAATGAGGACATCTGTAATAGTGTAAACAATAAAAATGAAATTAAAAACAACAATAAAAAAGGAGTGCCCTGATCAGTAAAGCTTAGCTGGTTGGGCATGGCACCACAAAGCAAAAGGTCACTATCAGGGCACATGCCTGGGTTACGGGTTTGGTCCTGCAACCCAGGACACACGAGAGTCGGGGCACACACGAGAGGCAACCTATTGATGTTTATCTCACACATTGATGTTTCTCTTCTTTTCTTTCTCCCTCCCTCCCCCCTCTATAGAAATAAATAGAAAAAAATCTTTTAAAAAATTAAAAAATATAAAAAGAATTAAACAATAAATAAATAACTCAAGCAACTTAATGATAGAAAAACAAACAACCCAATTAAAAAGTGGGCAGAGGTCATGAATAGACAGTTCTCCAAGGAAGGTTTACGGATGGTCAATAGACATGAAAAGTTGCTAAACATCACTAATCATCAGAGAAGTACAAATCAAAACCACAATGAGATACCACCTCACATCTGTAAAAATGTCTATCATCAATAAAACTATAAACAACTAGTGCCGGTAAGGATTTGAAGAAAGGAGAACCCTCATGCACTATTGATGGGAATGCAGATTGGCGCAACCACTGTGGAAAACAATGTGGAAGTTCCTCAGAAAAATTTAAAATTAAACTGTCTTATGATTCAGGCATTCCCTTTCTGAGAATATCTGAAGACACCTGATGCATTAATTTAAAGAATGTATTCACACATATGTTCATTGCAGCATTATATACAATAGCCAAGATCTGAATGTAACCCAAGTGCCCAAGTGTCCATCAATAGATGAGTGAATAAAAAACCTGTGTTACATATACACAATGAGCTACTTCTCAACCATAATTGTGTCTTTTTAATGACTTTCCCCAACAGAGATCCTGTTGCTTCCCATCCTCACCAGCATTTAATGTTGTCGGTGTTTTCAATTTTAATCATTCTTATAGCTCTGTGGGTATCTGATGGTTAAGACTGAAATTCTCTACCAACATATGGTGTTGAGCATCTTTTCATGTGCTTATAGGCAATCTCTGTATCTGTCCAGGTTAGTTGTTTTTCAAATCCATTGACTAGTTTTAACTAGTTATTTGACATCTTATAGACTTTTAAAGAATATTTTTGTATATTTTAGATACTAGTATTTTATGAGATATATGCTTTTCAGATCTTTTCTCCTAGGATTTTCATTTTCTTGACATTGTCTTCTAAGAGCAAAAAATTTTAATTTCAGTGAAACTCAACTTACTAGTTTTTTCTTTCATTTATAATGCTATTGTATTTAAAAAACCATCATCACACAAAAGATCACCTATATTTTCAACTACGTTGTCATCTAGAAGTTTTATAGTATTTTACATTTAAGTCTATGATTTTGACTTGATTTTCGTGAATGTTAAAGATCAGCATCCAGATTAATCTTACTGCATGTGGATTTCTTGTTATTCTCAAACAATTTGTTGGAAAGACCACCCTTTTTATATTGAAATGCTTTTGTTAAGGGTCAGTTAAGTATATATGTGTGGGTGTATTTCTGGGTTATATTTTCTCTTCCATTCATATATCTGTTTATGCCCTGTCAATACCACATTGTCTTGATCACTGCAGCTTTATAATAAGTCTTAAAGTCAGGTAATGTCAGTTGTCTATCTATGTTCTTCTCCTGTGATATGGTGGCAATTCTGAGTCCTTTTGTCCATGGAAATAATGGAATCAATGAGCTCATTTCCATAAAATTATTCACTGGTAATTTTATCAAGGTTGCAGTGATTCTATAGATTAAGTTGGAAAGAACTGACATCTTGAAAATATTGATTCCTCCATTTTGTGTACCTGGAATATTACCCTGTTTATTGGGTCTTTTTTATTTCTATCATTAGTGTTTTATAGTTTTCTTCACATAGATCTTTCTATGTTTCATAACATTTATAACTACATTTTTATTTATTTGGTGCCAATGTAAATGATATTATGCTTTTAATTTCAGATAACTAGTGTTCATTGAAAGAAAGCAATTAACTTATGTATATTAACCTTTTAGCCTGCTACCTTGCTATAATCATTTGTTAGTTCATGAGTTATTTTTTTGTTATTAAAATTTGTAATTTTCTCTATAGACATTCATGTCATCTGTAAACAATTTTATTTGTTTCTTCCCTATTGGTGTACTTTCTTTTCTTTTCTTGTCTGTTTGCATTAGCTAGAATTTCTGGTAATCTGTTGAATATAGTGGATAGAGCAGGCACCCATGTTTTGTTGTTAACTTTAGCAGGAAATTATCTAGTTCCTTGATATTATGTAGATGAGTGATGCTGGATTTTGTCAAGTGTTTTTCTACATTTATTGATGTTGCTTTATATATATATATCCATATGAAATTATTGATATGATTTTGTATATATATGCCTGTTGATGTAATTATTATAATAATTAATATTAGTTCAATGTATTAGGGTAACATTAGTTAATAAAACTATGTTTGTTTCAAATGAACAATTCTATAATACATTATCTATATATTGTATTGTGTGTTCCCCACCTGAAGTCAAGTCTCCTTCCATTGTCATTTATCCTTCTTATTGCTTGTCTCATAGAATAAGTTAGTTAGCATTACTTCTGCTCTATTTTCTGAAAGTGATGTAGAAAAGTGGCATAATTTCTTCCATTAAAGCTTGCTAGAATTCACCAGCAAATGCATGTGGACCTGTTCTTCCTTTTAGGAAGTTAGTAATTATTGATTTACTTTATTTAATAGATGTATGTATTGCCATAATATGTATTTTTCCATGTCTGAGTTTTTCTAGATTGTGTCTTTCAAAGATTTGGTCCATTTTATCCAGGTTATAAAATTTGTGGGGCTCCAAATGATTTGTTGTTGTTGATACCCTACTATTGCTTATTTCTTAAAATATTCAAAACGATTTTCTTATTAACTTTTGATGTCTCATTTGTTCTGATCTCAAGTGGAATGTAGTATTCTAGAGAAGTGAATATGTTCAATATTATAAGACTAACTATTCAACTATGAAACAATATCATTTTAGCTATGTGTAATTTGAATAATAATTAAAAAACAACTCTTACACACCTTTCCTGGAAAACCATTTGGTAAATATGTGCTGTCTTTCACTTCATTTAATGATTTCATTATAATGACAATCAATTAGAGTTGAATAATTTTCTAAAAAGGAATAGCTTCAAGTCTTTACATAAACTTTTGTACTCTAGTTGGTAATATCGAGTTGCCAAAAAATCTATATGGTTTTTTCCATCAAATAAGACACATTTTTCATTTTCACCAATAAGGTTATTTGGAAATTTTGAATATGTCATCTGTCTCCCAAGATGTTGATTGTTCTCAATTAACATCTTAATTGGAATGCTATCAACTTCAACTGGTCTACCAGACCACAGAGCATCATCCAGCAAGAAATCTTCAGCATGAAACCTGGAAAACCAGTTTTGACACACTCAAGAAGTCACAGCACCTACTCCCGACACTGCACTACTCTTTCATTGTGTGTTTCAGTTGCATTTTTACCTTTTTTTAAATAATAAAACATAATAAAATGGTGCTTATTTTCTTCCATCTTCAGTATTAAAATGACTACACAAAAATTCACCAATTTTGATGTGTTTTTTTAAATGCATGCCAACAGACAGTACCAATACTATTTAACAAAATGGTTCCGAATAAAGTTAAAGATAACTAAGGACTACTAGAGCCATCTTAACAGAAAAAAGAAAACATCAAATGAAGTTTTCAGCCAACCCAATACTTCTGCCTTGTGATTGTGACTCAACCAGTTTTTCAGTGTCCATTATGATAACTCCTCTCAATTTGTATATACAACCAAAATTACATATTGCTTTTAATTTCTACCAGTCCTCACTAGTTTTATTGGTGGTAATTAAAGAAATGTGTTTGGTATTGGAGATGTCATTACCCCTTTCCAAATGACAAATATTCCAGAAAGTTGAACTTATGAGCAGTTAAGATTTTTCAGTGAATTTCACTGAATTTCACAAGATTTTGATTATATAACAGTAACCAATGAAAACACTCATAAAATTTAAATGGTTTATTATTTATAACCTATAAATAATTGAATAAATATGCAAACTAGAAGGTGCTTAAAGAAATAAAGTTACCTTATAATTACTTTTCAGTATCTTGATGAATATTTAATCCATAATGAAAATTGAAATTATTTAATCTCATTTATTATGTTTCTTTCATAAGAGTGAAATAAATGAAAATAAAACATTATTTCTCTAAATGCTTTGAATAAATCATCATCAGTGGAAGGACCAAATAAAACAGGCATAACAAAGCATAAATGTTCAGACAGTTTTGCATGATTATTTTAAATGGAAATGTAATATTTACATGCAATGTGAATTCCTGTGTAATTAAGGAAGATACTACATCTACTTTCATCAACTTAAATTATTTTCTCTAATGATGGAATATAATTATAACCCTAGATTCATTCACATATAGTAAAATCAGATAACTGATATTATTAACCAAAAATTCTTATTAAGAAAGACTATACTGGGTAAATAAAAAAAAGTCCCCATCAATTTTAGTAGTAAGAAGCTTACTGATGTCTTGAAGAAGACAATTTTGGTGGAGTGCAGCAGGTGGAAACCTGACTGCAGTGAATTAAAGACCAAAAGGTAAGTAAGTGGATAATGTAATTGGTGACAGTTACTTTCCAATTTCTTTTTTAAATCACTGAAAAAGAAAAAAGAGATCAAGACACAAAAGAAAACTCTTAACTGAATCTTTGGTAAATTAACTCATGGTCACTTAAATGTTGAAAAACAACACAAACTTAAATTCTAATCTGTAATTTAGTTACAAGATTTTGATTGTACAACTTTAATATCTAATATTACCATGGACTTAATAGTTTTCTATATTTTTATCAAAAATAATGTTATGCATCTTGTTTATTTAATGATTTCATGTAAATAACCAGAAGTTTCAATGCTCAAGCCATGCCAAATAAAATAGTTTATTTATTTACAGATCATTGTATCAATTTTTTGTTTGATTTTAGGATAAAGTGATGATAAAAAAACATATTAATGTTTGGGTGATGTTGAGAGTGCAGATGGAGGATGTGACATGCAGCTTTTAACCACAAAAGTTGTAGCATTTGGGTTTTGATCAACATATGTATCAAAGGAGCAAACTCATTTTCCAGAAGACAGATCTCACCAGAAATGGCTTTTGTTAGACTAATAATATTAAAAATGTTTCTATCCTTTAGAAGTTGAGATATTTCACATTAAAAACATTCTCTGGCCTTTTTATGAAATACCAAGCAATAGGCAGTAATGGAGTAACAGCTGCTATAGTTAGAAAAGCTCTAAGGTCTTTTCTTCACAACTTCCTTTCAAATCTCTCTTCCCTTTGACCTTCTTATCTGGAACTGAAAATATTTTAGTTTTGACTCCTGATTTAATCTCTCCAGACCCTGATTTCTTATTTTGAAATATTGAGATGACAATGAAAATCTTTTTTCGATGGAGAGTTTGAGGATAGAATGAGGTGAAAATGTTTCTGTTAACAATTGTTCCCAATATAAACTTTCTAAACATTCTAAACAAGAAAAGGGGAAGCCAGGTGGTAATGTCCTATATGTACAACTCATATAGGTTCATGTATGTGTACTTATGTATTTCAACTCTAACATGATTCACATTCTACCATTCTACAAAATTTCATTTGAAATTATGTGAAAATTAAGATTGAAACTGGTATAAAAATGTGCACCACAATTTTGCATGAGCACATAAGCAATACCAGTTAACTGAGGAACTGACATCCTGGAATGACGTAGGCAGGCAGCTCAGAGATGCTGAATGTCACCAGAGTAGGTATTTAAAGTGAAAAAGTTCAAAGCAGCAAAACCAACAGAATGTTTAGCAGCAATTTAAGTAAAGCAGGGTTGGTTGACATTGCAGCAATGTTGGGTTGGACGGTCTGATTAAGCTCGGAGGCTGCGAGAAAGAAGAGGCAGTGCAACCAGTCGCAGCCTGGCAGCTGCACAAAGCTGAAGCTGCAGCTCTATGGCTCAGCAGACCCCCAAGGCAAGTGCTTATATTTACTTTTCATAAGGTAATAGACAGCAGGGCTTCTATTGCAGAGTAGCAACTATACTACAGATACTTTCCTTTCTGTTAAAAAGATGTAATTCTCTTTCTACTATCCATTTTCTTTTACGTAGGAAAAGTGACAGTGAACCAAAATCATACTTAAATTACACTGACCTTATTGTCTTACTTTTATAATCTAATCCATGTTGTAGACCTGATGTGGTAGTTGAACAGACTACACACACACACACACACACACACACACACACACACACACACAGTATGCAATTAAGGGGGTGTTTTAATGTTGGGGGACTGTAATTCTGCTTTTTCCCCTGGTGTTAGAATTTTGTGTATGGAAATATGTTTCTTAGCATCACTTTCCTTGGAGGTCTCTGGGAAATAATGGTCAAAGAGCAAACCTTTGTGTCATTTTTTGGAGGTGGAAGTGAAGCTGCAGCCATTATACTACAAAAATTTTCTATTACAGAGGCTGAGACACATAAGCCAAGGTGCCAGCATATTCCAGTTTGTCTTCTTTCCTGACAATTGTAAGTCCAGTTCTACTTCCTAACTGCTAATTTTGCTCTTCAATCAAGAGATCATATGTTCATCATCAGATGCTTCACTGTGGACTCACAAAGGTGGTACATCTATGAAAACCAATTATTTTCCAGAGAATTAATGCACCAGTATCTTTTTGCACTCTTTTTTGTACATTTGGAAATACTTGACTTCCAGACTGTTTTGCGAGGTCCAACTCATTCACCTGTTCCAGGGCAGGTTAATGCCCTTCATTTAAATGTTAAACTATATTTTGGATCTTAACCACACTAGCACCTCACAAAATTGTGTAAGGTCTAATTTCTATAACAAGTTTCTTAGTCCACAAAATCCACAGTGATTTCTCTTCTGAATGTACCTGTCCTGAAACAGAATGTTCCAAAGATGGTAACATTAGTATCCCCCATTCCACATGTTGTTTTGTAATGTGACTTTACTTATTATCTTGCTCTCAGAACTTGTGTGGATTAATCATTTCATTGCACAGTCTTTTTTCTGTTTGTTTTACTTTTTCTTTTCTTTTTTTTTGGTTTTATTATTTTTTTGTTTTCTCCCTTTTCTTCCCTTCTGCCCTGCATCCCCCTTCTCACCACCTCCCACCCACCCCACTTCATGTCCATGGGTCATACATATAAGTCCTTTGGCTTCTCCATTTCCTGTACTATTCTTAACCTCTCCCTGTCTATTTTATACCTATGATTTATACTTCCAATTCCCTGTACATTTTCTCCCTTTCTCCTCCCACCCCTCCCCACTGATAATCCTCCATGTGATCTCCATTTATGTGATTCTGTTCCAGTTTTAGTTGCTTACTTGGTTCGTTTTTGTTTTTGTTTTTAGGTTCAATTGTTGATAGTTGTGAGTTTGTTGTCATTTTACTGTTCATAGTTTTTGATCTTCATTTTCTTAGATGAGTTTCTTTAACACTTTATGTAATAAGAGCTTGGTGATGATGAACTCCTTTAACTTTATCTGAGGAGAACTTTATCTGCCCTTCCATTCTAAATGATAGCTTTGCTGGATAAAGTATTCTTGGATGTAGGCCCTTGCCTTTCATGACTTTGAATACTTCTTTCCAACCCCTTCTTGTCTGTAAGGTTTCTTTTGAGACATCAGCTGATAGTCTGATGGGAACTCCTTTGTAGATAACTGTCTCTTTTTCTCTTGCTGCTTTTAAGATTCTCTACTCATCTTTAATCTTGGGTGATGTAATGATGGTGTGCCTTGGTGTGTGCTTCCTTGGGTCCAACTACTTTGGGAATCTGAGCTTCCTGGACTTCTTGGAAGTCTATTTCCTTTGACAGATTGGGGAAATTCTCCTTCATTATTTTTTCAAATAAGTTTTCAATTTCTTGTTCTTCCTCTTCTCCTTTTGGCACTCCTATGATTTGGATGATAGAACATTTAAAGTTGTCCCAGAGGTTCCTCAGCCTCTCCTTATTTTTTAAAAATTCTTGTTTCTTCATTCTGTTCTGGTTGAATGTTTATTTCTTCCTTCTGCTTGAAATCATTGATTTGAGTCCTGGTTTTCTTACCTTCACTGTTGGTTCTCTCTATATTTTTCTTTATTTCATTTTGCATAGCCTTCACTTTTTCCTCTGTTTTGCAATCATACTCAACCATTTCTGTGAGGAACCTAATTACCAATGTTTTGAACTCTGTGTCTGATAGGTTAGCTATCTCTTCATCACTTAGTTCTATTTTTGGAGCTTTGATCTGTTTTTTCATTTGGGCCATACTTGTGTGTGTGTACCTGGCATGCCTGTTACATTATAAGAGGTGGAGTCTTAGGTACTTTCAAGGCAAGGCAGCCTAGATGCTGCTTTGTGGTGCTATGTGTGGGAGAGGAGTCCAAGAGGGAACAATGCCACTTTGTTGGCTCTCTGAGGCTTTCGGTCACTTCCCCTGCTGCCCACAAGCAAACTGGGCCCCTTTGATGCTCGTTCCTGGGTGGGTGGGTTTGTGTACATTCTAGGACCCTCAGGGTTCCTCCAGTGAACTCTCCTGAGAGGCTAGGAGTTTCTCCCACTGCTGCAACCCCCCCAGATTCTTACAGCCAGAGGTTTTGAGGTTTTCTTTCCCCATGCTGAAGCCCTGGATTGTGAGGTCTATCTCACTCCCTGTTGTTCCTGCTGGTTTATTCACATGCAAATGTGGGACCACCTGGTCCTCCAGCTGTCACCTTGCTGCATCCCCTTCACCTCAGCTTTCCTTCTCCATCTCCACCCTCCTACCAGTCTGGATAAATGTTTCTTCTTTAACTCTTTGGTTGTTGGACTTCCATACAGTTCGATTTTCTGGAAGTTCTGGTTGTTTTTTGTTTTTAAATTTGTTGTTGTCTTTCTTTTCATTGCACAAGGGGGCAATGTATATCTACTTAATGCCTCCATCTTGGCCGGAAGTCTTTCATTGCATAGCCTTTAAGTGGCACAGCAGCTTCTGCTTTCTGTTTTGGGAAGCTGGTTCCTATGTAAGAAATATAACCATATGAAAGCCAGCAAGTTGTAAGAAACCTTAGCCAAACTGAGACACCCTGGAAGATGAGATGCCATGTGGAGAGAAGAAGAGAACCAAGGTACCAGACAGAGAAGGAAGATGCCATCTTGGAAGCTGATCCTTGATATCCCATATGGGTCAGACAGACATAAACCAACGAAGCAAACATTTCTCAAAAATTTGTCTCAAAATTGTAAGCAAAATGAACTAGTTGTTTTAAGTAATTTAGTTTTGAGGTACTTTAAAATGCAGCAATGGATAACCCAAACCTCCCCTTACTCCCAGTGACCATCCTTAATGCTCCAAATGGCTTCGTTAGAAAGGTCTCTTTGTGTTTGCATTGTGAATCAAAAATATTAAAAATTGTTTTAAGTATCATGACTACAAAACTATAATGAGAGACCATATTCATAATCTTTGTTGTACATTCTACCTGGGCATTACCTAGCCTCAGATTAACCTGGGACTTTATTTCTCCCATTGACTGACTATTGAGGTGGATATTTCTGACCCTATGTACTTGGCTTTCTCCAAGATTAATTTTCTTCATTTATATGTTTGCCTTTTGTAATGACAACTTATAAATCACAATGATTCTAAGTACAAGGAATTATTATAAGCCTTTAAGAGTAAGAGTTTACACCATTGTTCAAAAGCTACTCTGTGACAGTATATTTGATATATTGAGACTGTTCTTGCCAAAAAGTCACAACAAAAGGTGAGTGTTTGTGATAAAACAATTTATCACTCTAAGTATGTATAAGGAAACTATAACCCGTAAAACTGTTTTTAGAGTAAATTTTAGGTATATATTTTATTAACTCTGCTTTGATCTATACTGGTGATTTCATCCCTCCAACCTCCAAGTTTATTTTCTTAACTAACCAAAACATATTTTTCTAAGTAGTATACCTGTCAATAATGCATACATAAAATTTATTTATGAGGAAACAAAAAGCAAACCCGAACTGAGAAACATTCTACAAAACAACTGCCCTATGTACTTCTAAAATATTAAGGTCAAGAAAGAAATGCTGAGAAACTGATCTTGATTAAAAGAAACTAAGTGTAGTTTTGTATTCAGTAGCATTTTATATCTATACAGATTGGGAGCTTTTGCAATTGACTAAGGATTTATCATCTATCTATCTATCTATCATCTTTCATCTATAAATTTATCTATCTACACTTACATATATTATCTTACTGAAGCATAATTTACATAGAATACATAATCTTAAGTGCATAGCTTGATACATTTTACATGTATAAATTTATCTACTGAGCATACATATTAAGATAAGAAATATATCTAGCACTGCACAAGGTTTTATCTTTCCATCTTTTCATCACACTCTCACCATAAATGTACCTTACCATAGAATTGTTTTGCCTCAAAAAAAGATAGCAATGGAGAAGGTATGGCTATGACCCACTTAAGGGCAAGAAACGTTTGCTGAAATAAAGCAGATTTACACTGACAAAGAAAGAAACCACTCACTGAAGCTCTAAGACAAACTAACTAGATGTTGCCTATTGGAGTGGCAATGATACTCCCTATGGATGTGTATCATTTAGTGACTCCAACAGTGCTGCATTACTGACCAAAAAAAAAATAAAAAAAATTACCTGTCGGTGATGCAGTTACAGGAAAAAAACAATAAAAAACAACAGATTCAGAAAGAGTTGTTTTCCTCTTGCAGCGTCCTCCTATCACTTCTACCAACAAGGCCTAATTTTGTGCCAGCTTAAGAAGAAATCTTTATAGAATCCACTCAGGTATTACAAATCAGGAAAAAAAGAGTAGATTGGAACTGAAAGTTTAAAATATTGATAACTGGTACATGCTGCACATACTGAGCTTCTGGCCAGGTATCTCAAGCTTTATCACATCATAGACCAAAGATGTCAGAGAACAGAAAAGAGGAATGTCCTAACACTCTTTAAGGCACGCTTAAGATATGTTTGCTCTTGTCATATTGTCCTATTGGCCAAAGCAATTCACATGGCCGAACTTAGGGTCAGTGTATTCAGGGACAACATAATGGTCATGACAAATTGAAGTCTTTGCTGTTACTGAAGCTGTATCTGCTACATCACTCTGCAGTAAATACCAGCTTGGTTGTTTCCAGGTCTTTTTTTCCATTATGAATAAAAAGGCTACAAATGTTCTTATATGTGTGTCAGGCATAAGTACTTGTTTCTGTTACATACAGGGTGGGGCAAAAGTAGGTTTACAGTTGTTCATAAGGAAAACAATACAGTAATGAATAAATAATAATAGTAAACTTTGTGTTTCACATACTCACAATTGTAAATCTATTTTTGCCCCATTCCGAATATACCCAGGAGTGGAATTGCTGAGCTAGTGGGTAAACATGTATTTAGCTTTAATAAAAATATAGAAAATATTTTTAAATAATTGAAATAAATTTAGCCTCCCACTACCAAGAGTTATCACTAAACTTTGCATTGTCATTTGCTTTAATTTTAGTTATTCTGGTGTGAATGTAAATTGTATCTCATTATAGTGAGAATTTGCATTCCAGAATGACAAAGGTATTGAGCACCTTTTCATCTGGTCATTTGAATTTAATCTCTTGTAATATGTCTTGTCTCTCACTAAGACTTACTTCTTGATGTCTTTTAACCATTGTTTAATGTTTGGTTGTCTTACTGTTTCTTTTTGATTTCTAGGAATTCATTATGTATTTTTAATACTGTCCTTTATTATGCATTACAAATTTATTCTTTCCACCTGGTTATTATATATTTAACTCTTTCATATACATCTTTTGAAAATAAAAGTTCTTATTTTTCACAAAGTTCTATTTTCTGTTTTTCTTTTATGGATAGTGTATTTTGTGTGTTGTTAAAGAAATTGTTGCCTATCTTAAACCCATGAAGATGATCTCATTTTTCTTTTTTGAAGTTTTCTTGATTTTGTTTTTCACAATTAGTTTTACAATCCATCTTTCTTCAGATGTATGGTACAAAATATGGGGCAAGATTATTTTTTTATAAATATCCTTTTCACAGCACCACTTACTAAGTATGCAATTTTTATATTAGAATTCTTCCAAAGGCAGCCCCCAAAGAAGAGAGAAGCCCATTATAATTAGCTTTGCTTTTGCATCAAGTAGAGGGATTGTTAGCCATGCGTACTCTTTTTTCTTGTTGTTTTTCAAGAAGCATTACCAGTTTAAGAACATACATGAAGGGTGGCCAAGACCTTCAATGTTTGACCAGAACGCCATAAAGAGGTATCTTTGGGAATCTAAAAGTGGGGAGAGGTCATTAGAGATGAAGAAATTCAACCATTAAATCACTGTACTAAACTGTAACTTATTCCCAAGTTGAAAATACTTAAAGATGGTTGGAATTGAAGATTTTGAGAACTGAATTATGCCAGATGCCACTTGCCAGGTCTCAGAGTAGATTCTGTGTCCACAAAATGCAGATCAGAACTTTAAATTTAAAACCAAGTAGGTGGATGCCTTCAAAAACAAAACAAAGCAAAACTATATCAACATTCATTGGAAGACTTTACAGGTTCCTATGTCTCATGTTATAATATTGAAAATGCCCGTGACACAATACAAGGAAAACTAAAAAACTTTCAAAGAACAAACAAATCAACACTAAGATAACCCATGTTTGAAATATCAAAGTTTGTCAATCAACTATAAATACCATAGTCTAAGAAGTAAGAGCACACTTTCTTGAGAAAAAAAAAAAAGATAATTGTACCCAGCAAAGAAGTAGCAATTATGAAGAAGAACCAAATGGAAATTTTAGGACTGAAAAATGCAATAAGAAAAATAAAAACAAACTGGAATGTAAGTAAAGCTCAATAAAAGGATACAAATGAGAGAAGGAAAAGTTAGTGAACTTGAAGATTGTTCAATACAAGCTTCCCATAATGAACAACATATAAAAATAACAAAAATGTAAAGGAAACAAAACCTCAGTGACCTTTGGACAATATTAAAAAGTCAATGTTTATGTCTTTGGAGTTCCAGAAGGAGAGGAAGAAGTGATTCATACTAAAAAACTACTCGAAGAAGTAATGACTGATAACTTCCTAAATGTAATATGATATAAATATAAACATACAGGTCCAAGATGTTCAATGAACCAAACAGATAAATCAAATAAAACCACATTCAGGCACATAACAATAAAATTGATTAAAACCAAAGAAAAAGTAGAAGATATCCAAAACAATCAAAAAACATATCACATTATATAGTGAGAAATGATTAATTAAATGTATGTGAATTTTTTATCAGACAGGACAAGAGGCCAGAAGGAAATGGCAAAACAAATTTAAAGGGTGAAATTAAAAATTGTCAATGCAGAATTCTTTGTTCAACAAAAATATCTTTCAGGAATGAATGAGGAAAAAAATGATTCTTATATGAAGGAAAACTAAGAAAATTTAATTTTTTTAATTACAATAAAATTTTCAAATAAAAAATGTGATAGAAGAGAACTTGGGACATCAGAAATGAAAGAGGATCTGCTTATGTGATACCCTTTTAAAATGTATAATTACATATGTTTTATAATATCAATATTATAAATTTTATATAAGTAAAACATATACCTAAAAATAACTTATGTTACCATAACTTCCTAGGCAGGGAATGTAGGCAAAAAAAAGGATCGCTGATGTTTTAAAAAGAAAAATGAAACCTATCAGAGTAATGTTATTTTTCTTCATCACATGCAAGTAGTACTTAAGTTGAGGGAACAATGTACCACACCTACCTTAGAAAATGTCTTGACAATTGAAGCTCTATTTAAATATTGTATTTATAGGAAGAAATGTTAATATAATTTTTCATTTATGTTTATTTGCTCTTAAGTATCATTTGGATGCTTATATGATGAACAGAGCAAAGCAAAAAGGGGGAAATGGTAGCTCATGTAAGTATGCACGCTTTTGCCATCTCATTAAAAATATATGTTGCAGTGACAAATATCTGTACATATACAACACGTGGATATCAGAAACGGTAAAAAAAAAAATCCCAAAATAGTTAAATGTGTGATAAAAGATAGAATTGGAAATGTTTAGGAAATAGAGATTCAAATTCGAAATCAAATAAGGAAAAAACTTGGGTTTTTAGTATAGTATGGTGAATAGTGTGCCAAAGGTTTCAGTTTTTTAACTTCATGAGGAAAAATAAAATAAAATAATATTGATGAGAGGGCTTTATAATCTTAAATTTTCTGAAAACAAAAATTAGTATTGTTATTATGATGTTTCTAAATTCATTTCTCTCTATTTTTTAAGTTCGTGTTTTTAAGTGGAAGCTGTGGATGAGGAATAGTTTTTGTGTTATTGCATTGTAAGTATGCTTGTATTACAGTAACAAAATAGTACAATAATCACTTTGATATAACATTAGTACCTTGAAAATAAATAAATGACTTTTTAATTTAGGGCTTTATTTTTGCTTTTTTTAAAAAAGACAAAGTATTATTTCATTTAAAAATCAGGATGTGAATTCCACTTGCTCAGCAGGCAAGTTTTAATATTTCTTGCTTCAACTTTTAACTAGAATGTATGAGGATTGAGAATAACTCAATAGGGATTTGCTATTACTTATCAAGTAGGGATCATAATGTCAAAGCATAGAACTTTATTTATTTTTTCAGTTTATTTATAAATCTGTGATTAGGATGTGGTGCCTACAAGTAAGTAATAGGTACTTACTAAAAATCTCGTGATTTGAACAATCTGACTCCTATAAGTATGTTTAATTAAACCAAAGATGAAATCATAATTTTCCATTTAGTTCTGTTACCTTCCATAGAGAAAATACTTTATTAAAACTATTAGAAGCTGATATTTGAGGTCTGTCCAGTCATTGGTAATGTAAGATGAATGGTTTGTGCGGCATCCATGTAACCTGGCAGCCAAGGAGAGTGGACTGGAATGTACTGGAAAGTGTGAACAATGACTTCTTCACTGTACTAGTCAGTGGGGGTGGTAGATTCCACTGAGAGAGCATGTGTACTGTGTGGTCATCACATTCAAAATCACTGAGTGAGTAGAGTAATGAATCTGCATCAAATTTTTCATTAAGCTTGAACATTCCTCCGAAGAAACCCTTTGGATGATTTAGAAGGTCACTGCTATGGGCAGCTGGTGATTGGCAGCTTCATCACAACAACACACCAGTTCATATATCACATCTTGTTCAGAGTTTTTGGCAAAATATCAAATCACCCAGATGACTCAGCCCCTCTAGAGCTCAGATTTAGCACACTGAGACTTCTGGCTTTTCCCAAAACTAAAATCACCTTTGAAAGGAAAGAGATTTCAGACCTTCAATGACATTTAGGAAAATACAATGGGGCTGATGGCAATCGGAAGAACTGTGTGAGGTCTCAACGTGCTTCCTTTGAAGGTGACTGAGGCATCTTTGTCCTATGTTCTTCTGTCTTGTATCTTCTTCAATAAATGTCTTTATTTTTCATTACACATGGCTGGATACTTACTGCATAGGCCTCATCTAGTAAGTAGTCTACAAAAATCATAAGATACAATTAATAAAACCATTATTAGTGTGACAGCAATCAAAGTTTATTCAAATGTTTTGCATGACATTTGGGATGGCTTTCATCTTTGTGAGAGGTAGGTCATATACTTTTTTCCAGATAATTACAGAGGCTGTCAATGGTGTGAACCCATCAAAGGTCTCAGTAACTACCATGTTAGTCTGTATTAGTGTCAGTGGTTAATAAGTGCTAACATTTTCATATTTTTCTGGCTAATTGGTTATAACCAAGAAAAAAATCAATGCTGACACTAACACCTGTAATTCCACATATCTGAAGGAATGGACTGGATTTAAAATTCACTACTTTTGAATATTTTTTAATCACTATTATATTTTTTCTCTGATTTTACCTAGTCCTGAGGTTAACATTTTTATCAAAATTATCTTAAATAATTTTGACCTTATATCTACCTGGGATACACAGTATACCCACATGCTTTATTTAAAAATATATAATGAGAAAATAAAACTCTAACAGAAAATGTTTACACTAGTCTGCCAAAATATCTTTCATGGACATATTGCCTATATTGTTAAAAAGGGTATAACTATTTACAGTTTTTCGACTTGTGAATTTGTATAAAATTTCTATTGTTTTTTGTGGATTCTATTCTCTTTCTCTTACCTTCATACCAAACAGTAACAGAGAAAAAGAAAAAAAATACAGCAAATGAACCTTAAATATACCTGTATCTATTCACAAATGTGAATTGAAAATGTAAAGTTTTAAACAAAAAGAACTGTACAACAAACATGAAAGATAATGATAAATTATTTTTCCTGTGCTATATTCAAAGCTTTTTTAAAAAGATAACTGCATAGTCTCCGTGCTATTCATATGGTTCCTTCTTTCCTCCAATGTAAATATTCAGTAACATCACAAGCACAATTTGTTAATAAATATCCTTACTAGGCACTCAGTATAAGAAAATCATGAGATTTCAGAATTTGAAAGAAACTTAAATAACACCCAGTCCCATAACACTTAACTCATTTTTTTGTGGCTGTATATTCCTTTATGAATCTGATGAAAATTCCAGATCTACTCAATAGAACGAGGCAAACATGGACGTTCTTTCATTTCATATTAACTGACTATATTTACCAGAGACTCTACTAGCCACTGATGAACAAACACAACCTTCTGGTAGAATTAATAATCTTGAGATAAAGAGATGCATTAATTAGATAATCACACAAACATCATTTGAAAAATGGACCAATACTCTCAAATAAATGTTACAAGAAGCTTCAACATCTGTTAAGTCCATCCAGTCCAATATAAATAGCTGTTAACTATTGGTAGTTTTATGAAAATCCAAGTAGATATAGTGCTAAGGACTGTCTGTGTCATCGTAAAATTAAAGTGTTGAAGCTCTCATGTGAAGTACTTGGAGGTGAGACCTTTGGGAGGTAATTAGGTCATGAGGCTGCAGCCCTCATGAAGGGAATTAGCAGTGCCTTTGTAAGAAGAGGCATGAGAGAGATTATCTCTTTCTTCACTATGTGAACACATAATGAGAAGATAGCTCTCCGCAAACCATGAAGAGACCTCTCACTCAACGCTGAATCTACTGGCACCTTCGACTTGGGTTTACCAGCCTCCACAACTGTGAGAAATAAATATTTGCTATTTAAGTCACCCAGTCTGTGATATTAAGTCATAGCAACCTGGGAAGACTGAGGTAGGCGATTAAGGAGTTAATCATGAGAAGAGGAGCTATAAACTCTTTCAGACAAAAGAAACAAAATTTGTAAAAGCACTGTTGTAATACGGACATAGCAAATAACCAGAAGTGAAAGTTCAGTGTGATGCAATGCTGGCCTCAAGAAAAAATGGCATGAAGAGAGGTTGAAGAGGTGTGTAGAAACTTTAAGTTTGCTAGAAACTTTAAGTCCATAATAACCATTTTAAGAATTTTCAGTTTTATGCTAATTATACTCGGAAATCACTTAATTTTTTTTGTTTAGAGTTGTGAAATGATGAAATTAATATAAAAATACTATTCTGTCAAGAATAACTTTAAAAGGTCAAGAGAATGCAATCACACTTGCACAAAAGTTTTTATACTTCTTTCCGTCCCAAACTCTGAAGTTACAAACTCATAATTTCTTATAGATAGAATTTGCAACTGAGGAATCTAAAGAAATAGGAGTGAGTAAGGGCAGGTTTGGAGTTTGTGAAGTTAAGTAGGCAGAAACAGGCTAAATTAGAAGGGATTTTGTATATTAGGCTAAGGAGTTAGGGCTTTATTCAGAAAGGAAAAAGAAAACATGACTTAAAGAGTGACTTCTCTAAACTTCAAAGTATCATCGAGTGCCTACTAACTGACACTCACTATGCTAGATTAGAGGACATATTTGGTTAAGATAAGCAAGGACTGGAGAAATGACTGGAACGCATTTGAGACAAATCACTGTCATCAGCATGAAGAATGGATTACATTTTAATACTTCAGATGAAGAATAGCAAGGGTCAAAATTAAATAGGGAATAGAAGAGATTTCAAGTATATTAGGGATATAAAGCTGTTATTTCCTAATTGATTGATGCTCACACTAAAAACAACTAAATGGTTTGGGTAGAAACATATGTAAGGAATCTTAGAATCCAAAAAGTACATAAAAGAGAGAAGCTAAAGAG
Source organism: Mormoops blainvillei (assembly GCA_004026545.1). Taxonomy (NCBI): domain Eukaryota; kingdom Metazoa; phylum Chordata; class Mammalia; order Chiroptera; family Mormoopidae; genus Mormoops; species Mormoops blainvillei. The sequence goes on from PVJD01005033.1 coordinate 85,984, forward strand.
ACAAGCAGATCTTTGGTTTCAAAGCAGTTTAGAAGCAGGTTAAACTTAAGTACTTATGACCTTTTATTTTTTGTTTTCAAAATCAAGGAAAACAAAGAAAAAAATCTCAAGAAAGGCAGAAGACCACCCAAGGGTAGAAATCTGATGAGACCTTCTGCTTAAATATGGAACTACCAAATATATGACCGTTAGCATTGCAAAGATAAATTATGCATAAATTCATCCCTTGCCACCTCCACTGTTCATGGAGAACTGCAAACATGGAAAGGAAAAGTCTCCTCAGATATTCTGACACTGAGTTAGCCTCACATAGGTTTGCAGTCTGGAATCATCATTTCATGGTGTGAAAACACTGAAGCCAAATGTGTGGTTAAAACTATTGTTTCCTATGTGAAAGAGGTAAAAGCAAATCATCTTTAAAAGTGGCTAAATATAAAGCAGTCCTCAATGTATTTTCACTGGCAAACGTCAGGAACTACAGGCTTAGAGCAAATTATCAAAAAAGAGCAAATAAAAAAATCTTTCATATGCAATACAGAGCAGTACTTGCAAAGACTATAAATGTTGGAATCAACATATATTAAATACAAAATAACTATATTCAATAAAGTTTTTAGAAAGATGAATTGGCAATGTGAGAACAAAATCAAAGGATTATAAAATGATTAAGCTAATTTTAAAAAGAAACAGGTACAAATATAAAGTATAATAACTTGAAAATCATGTTAGACTTCTCTAAGAGATAAATAGAATTATCAGGATAGTGGCTACTTCCGAGGGTGAATGGAATGAGGTTAGGAAGGTAAAGAGAGTCAACACACAATTTTTTTTGAGACTCAGAGCACAAAAATACACACACACACACACACACACGCACACATTATTTTGTATTGGTATTTAATAAAAAACAATGTAACCAGTTTTTAGGCATGGTGATGGAATTTGGTTGCAGTTGGAGGGAAAGAGATGACTTAGCATGACTGCTAAATTTCCAACTTAGTCAATTCAGTAAATTATGTTGTCAATTTGGATAGCAAAGGTGGGAGGAGAGGCAAATTTCTAGGAAATCTTTTTAAAACAGTGTACTCAAAGTGTCTGTGAAGCATATGGATGAAGATATAGAGGAAGTGGTGAGAAATGTTGGTTGAAAATTCAGTAAGGATATAGATGAAAATCGACAGTGTTAATCTAGTGAGAACCAAGTGTAGGAAGTGTACAGAGAGGGACAAAAGCCAATATGTAAGAGTTACTCAGAACCCTGACAATCTCATATTGTTCCAAGTCCACAAACTAGGATTTTGAAGACGGTTTTATGTTATGAGTGTGTACAGAGTTGTAGAATCAATAGAAAATGTCTGAGTCACCAGAATCACAACAGTGGGAAGCTCTAAGCACAGCTAGCCATGAAAGGCTGAGAGTTACAGGTAGGCAGGTGGTACCAAGACTATAGACATGGAGATGCCTGATTGGTGCTGCTTGTAATGAGGAGAGGGAGCGGACCACTGCCAGCGAGCCTGAGTGATCCCAGCTAGAGGCCAGCCCAGCCCCCACAAGCAAGGGCACTGCAGAGGGAATGGAACAGGTATCGAGTGTGGAGTAAACTGAAACCTACACAGGCTGAGACTAGAGCCCCATGGGAATCTAAACAAAAGATTAAAGAATCGGAACCAATCAACTGAGCTGGTTGGCAATAAGTGACAGGTGACCTTTAAGCAGAAGAGAGTTGGTAGTAGTACCAAAAGGAGTCAAGTAAGATGAAAGTTGCCTACGTGAAATGAAATGGATGGAGATAGAGAACTACTAGAAGCAGTTCAAAACTGAAGGCATGAACTAGGCCAAAATTAAAGTGGAGCATTTAGGATACATTCAAAATCTTTTCCTTGATTAGAATCTGTAAGGTTTGGTAACAATTTGGGTATACAAGTAAGAGAAAAGTGACAAGAAGTAGAAGATACCTCCTAGGTTTTCAGTTCTAAAATATAAGGAACACTGAAAGAGGATCATGTTTATGAGGCGAAACAGAATTTTCCCATTTTCCATTTTTAAATACACACTACAGTCATTTAATATACAAAATATTCATTAGCATTGCAAGGAAGCAGAGGAAACTAAGATTTAGAGTGCCAATAACAGGGAGTAGGGGATCCTTGCTTTGGACGACATTTGGGAAATATAGCAACAGATTTGCAATTAGCTGGATCCATGATTAAAACAGTGAGAAAGAGAAAAGCATCCCCTAATATCCAGGTACTGGCTTTGCAATGTCACATAGACATTATTACTATAACCTGGTCTGGACTTCATGGTTGGACCATATTCTCCTGATGCACGTAAATAATTTCACAGAACATCAGCATGAGATAAGGCCAATCTGTGATCATGATACATTAACGCAAAATCCCAACCACTACATGATCATGTTTGAACACTAACCAAATATGATCATTGTCTAAACCACAAAAATGACCAAACACCCAACTAATAAGACTGGAGTGCTTATTCCACTCCAGTCTTATTAGCAAAAGCAAAAGGAGTGCTTTTTCTCAACAACAGCTTTAGCCTAGGGCTGCTAATCCTCGTATTAGATAAGATCTCCTAAGATAATGCAATCATAAATCACCCTGGCCTTCAGAGTTGAGTTCTGCTTCTTTAAACCTTCTGTGAAATTCACCTAAAATAAGCCAGAATCTTACAAGTCCTTTCTAACACCTTCTTAATGTGACGTCTTATGAATCCTCGTATGTATTTTCCTTTGCTGCAAAAAGTGTGTTAAATCCAACCTGTTGAATGGTGTCTTTGGCTGGAGGGAATTGGAAAAACATTAATACCCTACTGATTACACAGTAAGGAAAAGCAAAACTGCAGTGTTCTGGGGGAAATGGAGGCATGGGAAAACACTGTAATGGAATTTTGGTTTCATCAGTTGAAAATAAAAATGACAGGTCTGAATCTTTTCAAAACTCCTGCAAACAGTTCTGTTTATTTATTTTAGGGCTGGGGCTTCAGATATTAATGAAATTCATAAAACTGCAAGGTATTTAATTCTCATGTATATTGGATCACTCTTAGGTGTGGGTTCAATGTATTCGGTGTCTGGAAATGTGATTATTTACACTATTACAATCATGTTATCTTTCTAAATCATTATAAACTCTTTAAATTTGCACTTATTGGCCTAAATGCCTTTGTAATCAGTAGAAATCAAATAAGGAATCTGACGGGGTTATCTCACTGGATAAAAACGTAATTATTCCTTCTCTCCCCTCTCCCCCCGCTCCCCTTCTCAACTTTAGCTCTTCTTTCCCCCACCAAATCGCCTTTCTTCGTAGGCAGTTACCAAAGTACAGCAGCCTAACATTTCCAAGTGAGAAGGACGATGTTCAGAGGCTCTCACTCTCTTTCTGTCTGGCTGGTTAGGCGAAATGCTATGTGGATTGATTTGCCCTGGTACATGGCCAGTCCCCTGTTTCCTATTTGCCCACTGACAGGTTTTATGAAGGACACTAAGTGCACAGTTGCCACCTCGTTTATGAGTTCATCTGTAATGTCGCACCATGTGCCTTTCCCAGTTTGAGCTTGTTTACTGCCGTTTCCTTCTCTGCCAGGGAAGGTGAAGGTTATTTTATGGCTGAGCAGATGATTGCCTCGCACTTGGTACTGTCTGTCCGGTCCCTTGGTACCTCATGCTGCTTCTTGAATTACACTTTCCAGTGGTTTTGGATGTCTTCCTGTGCTGTTAGCACCAGGCCATCTGCTATCCTGATGCCACTGCAGTCTTTGGGTACAATTCAATGTTTACAAATCCCTTTGTAGTGTTTCTATCTACCTCTTGTTTCCAATATTTTTTACTACATTGATTGTTACTGTTTTAATCTGTCAAACTTGTGTTTTAATTTTTCCCAAGCAATTTCTGGTATTTCATAGGAAAAAGATCTTTTTGTTAAATTTGTCATGCTAACACAGGTAACCAATGCTCTAGGTGATGATTTTCACATGTATTCAAAGTATTTATGAAACAAAAGTGATATCCAATTTATATCCACTGGTCTTAAAATTTCTGCATTCTCTTAAAATTTTATATGGTCAGGTCATAAGTAAGCTTTATGCACATAAGCTGTCATGGTATATGATCTTTTTAAAAAATCCTTTCGTTTTCAAATCTTAAATTCTTTCATCTATATTGACCATTTTACTTTTTATTGTTGTTTTTATTTTTCATAATTTTCAATGGACACATAATGATGTCCTCTACATTTTAAAGTATTTAATCATTAAACTACTATTAAAGAAACATAAATCTTTGAAAGTATCACTTTATTTACAATTCTTTCTCTCAAAATATCACTACTGACAGTTCCTTAAAACATACTTAGACATGCCTGCCACTTTCATCATAAAAATCTATTACTTTGAAATTGAACAAAAAATATTTCTTCTCCTTACAAGATGAATTTATGTTCTACCCCTCACCACACTAAAGTTACACAAAATAAATGTCTCCTTGTGTTTTATTACCATCACCTTTACACATTCTTCTTTTTTTCACTAATAGGAACTAGTTGTAATGGGGAAAATTCACAGTAATAAATAAAAGTGATGTGGTGCTGCATGTTACTGAGTACTATAGGAGTACTTCGCAGAACCCAAGGGAATTTTTCTAAAATACTCTAAAAATTACAAGTGATGGCAAAACCATCTGGATTAAAATGATCATATATTCACCATAAAGTAATTTTGTTGCAGATAAGGAAAACACTAACTCATAAGAGCCAGTAGGTTTACTGTATGTTCTCCACGAGAACCAGATGAGGATTTCCTGCATATCCTGTTTAATAGCAACACTTTCTGGGCTATTCTCTATCCCTTAAATGTACAAGAAAAATAGAGATTCAGAAATGCCATACCTGAGTCATTGTGAGGTACCATACTTTGTGTTAGTTCAGTTATTCCTTTCAAGGAACTCAAACAAGACAAATAAAACTCAAAATAACTAGAGCTTAGTATCATTATTAGACAATTTAAAATTAAAAAGGATTGGAGCTCTTTAGGTGCCCAGGGCTCTGGACACCTAAAACAACCTAATAAACTTATAAATTACAGGACCTCATTCCTCAGGTAAACTTCTTTGAGGCCCTCATTGCTCCCTTGACCCTGATAGCCTATTTTTTTTCCTGAAATTTCTAAAGTTTATAGGTGTAGAAGTAGCAGTTAAAGTATAACTGAACCAAACACTTGAAGTCAAAAGAGGTCACTATTATAGAGTTTAGTATCCAAATCATGGATATCATGACATGTATGTTAGAAACATGGGTATACCCATATTTTGCCATGTAGAGTACACCCTGTTTTGCCCAAGTTTTTGAGGGAAAAATAAGGATGCACATTAACCATGGGTATGATTACATACCACGGGTATAATAATCCCATGTACAATGTGCACAAACATGGTTGCACATTATACACGTCAAAATACGGTAATATCGAACCATGAATTTCAGTTAAGGACAGAAATAGCTCTTCTGAATTGAAGTTTAAGTGAAACAAACTTTCAATTTATACTTAAACAACATGTCTTTAAAGATTTAGCAAAATAAGGAAGTAATTTGGTGTGTCTCTCTGATGAAGACAATTAAAAGCAGTAAAACTACTAGCTAGGAGAAACATTTTATTGGTTGTTTTTAATGGGGTCTATTCAGGCTGGACCATGTACACTTGAAAAGGCCTCATTTCTAAGGGCTGGCAATGAGCAGATTGAAGACTACACCCCTGTGATTAGCTCCATAACAGTTAGGGGTGAAGCAAGTAACACTTTTTTAAATGAAGTGATGTTTTATATTCACTCTTCCTTTATAAGTCATTTCTTTTGCTAATGCTTACTTACCTAAAGTATATATTTATATTCTACTGTTGAATCATTTCAAAAGTGAAATACAAATGCCCATACTTCTAGTTAGAAACTTGAAAGTTTTGGACATGCCCTCACCTCCTTCACTCCTCACGTGTAACCATCATTTTTTTTTTTTAATTTTAGCTTCCAAATTGCCTAAAAAGGCGAATTGTTCTTCATTTCCATAACCATCCTCTGTCCTTAAGATCTCATTACATTGTTATTCTCTGGAATTTTGTGATCACTTTGCCCATTGGACTCCACTAAACAGCAGATTTGTCAATGCCATCCCTTAGTTTATTATGTCTATGACTGAAAAATAATGAATAAATGAATGCAAACCTTTAAAGTATGAGGTCATTCATTGTGTAGATCTTATCTATAGCTCTAGTTCCTTCTCTCTCCAAATTTCCAAATCCACATAACAGTTTGCCCAACATCCCACAACTGTGTCTGTGTGTTTCCATGCTGCACTTTTCATCTTGTTTTTTGCTTTCCTTTTCCCTTGGCACTTGTCTTATCTCTTATTTGATTAGATATTCCTACTGGCCTAAAGATATAATTTTATAACAAACATCTGAACAACTCAATATATTCATGACACCGTTGCTAATTTTTTAGCTTTACTACTTGCACGGTTGGAAATATAGCTGCGTAGAAATACTTCTCAATGAAATAAACTCTCTCTGATACTTCATCTTAAAGTTAAAATCACCCTACTGTTACCATTAAGCTCCTCAACTCATATTTAAACATTGTGTTCACTCCAAACAGCATGTTTAAATCAGGTTAGTTCAAAGTTGTGAAACAGTTGCACATTTTTAGTATTTCTAAAGATTAAGTTCCACACTGAATTGTTTTAACGCACTATGGAAACCATTAAACTGTTTAATTCATTATCGGAACACTTTCATTACAGCATTACTGTAATAACAGTTTAACACCCTGCAGTGGCAATCCTGAATGGAAAAGTCAGAATATATTCATGTTAGTTTGGGTTATTTATATGTTAGATAACATATATTTATATGTTAGATGTTAGATAACACAATCTCGGTATACAGGATATTGCTCTTCAGAGAGAGGGATATGCTTTCAAGTAGTTTAAATGCATAAAATCAATGTGGGATATTGTTTATTGTTGGGTTAATTTCCTATTTTTCTATTTAATTCATTGAATTTTGTCAGAACATTTTCTCCATGAAATTCTAGTGTAAACCATATAAACATAAACCATGAAAATAATGCATGAAGACAATAAAAATTTCCATCCATTTTAATTTTGCATGACCTAACCTGTAAGGGAAACATCTTGAAATTTTAATAAACAATCAATGAAAAGTAGCTATGTCAAAAAACATTGGAAATGGCACATACTATCTTCACTTTAATTTTATCTATTATGAATTAAAAGAAAATAAGAAAGTCTTTGTGTGTCCTTTTTTAAATTTATACATTTTATTTAATACACTGATTTCAAAAGTTAATTTAAATTGAATGCCATCCAGGTCCCACCCATCTCTATATATCTGCATCTACATACACATCTACATAAAAACTTGAATTTATATGTCTTTTGATTTTTGAAATTGTAATATTCAAAACATATTTTAAAACTAAATTTTATACCACATGGCAAAAATAAAGCTTAGTTGTGATGGAAAATTAAGATATGTATTATTTGTAAATAGATAAAATCCTAAAGATATATCTGTCTATATCCCTCTAACTTAGGCTTGTTATCTAATTTACTGTAGGAATTGATCATAAATGTGTCTTTTTTTAAATTTTTATTCCTCAGTTCATGGCCTATCTTACACCAGTTGAATACATTATTTATTTTTATTTAATTGATTTAAATTCCCAGGGAGGAAACTCTTTGTTCTAGAACTGTGAGTTAATTTAAATGTTGTTCTTTAACTGAATGTCTTGTCTTTTGAGAACAGAATCAATAGACTCAACATACTCCTTTACACAGTTCTTTTGTACCCATATTTTGGCTTCAAGAATGGATTTATTTATTAGGCTATGGTTTGGTACAGAGTAATTCTTTAATATTCTATTTGTGATTATCTAAACTTGAAAGATGAGGTTAGTTTATGAACTAAGTTGAAGAAGACTTACTGTATCATGTACCATAACAAGCATATAAATAAATACCTTAGGTAATGGGGTTCTAATTATTTTTCCTAATGGAGTAAGCATCAACTTCCTTAGTAAGATCAAGCAACTAAGCCAATAATATGTTGTCCGCACTACTACTGTCTGAGTTGTAATACTAAATAGGCCAGGGAGTAGCCAATGAAGCACATTCCCTGCTTCTAAAGCCAGAACCTGACGTCACAAAAGATTCAAACCTTGTCTCCATAAGGACCTTTTATGATGATCAGTCTATTTTTCAGAAGATGCAATAAGGCATCATTTCAGCTGCTGAGTTTTCCTTGGAACAAGAACATTTGATTATGATCTAGAGCTAGGCTGTCAAGTAGGGTAGTGATTTTCCACATATGCCTGCTGAGATTTAAATGGAATTTTTAAATTGTTTCTCAATCTCACCAGTCACATGCCTAATACTAACCGGTAAAATGTAACTAGTGACTAAATGGTTAATGGAATATTTCCGTTATTATTAAACAAAAATATTGTAACAGTCTTCTCCAGGAAATTCACTAGCATCTCATTCATTTAGGTAAAAAGATTACCCAGGGATCTCAGGTATAACCAATAATAATAAAGACCCTGCAATTACCACTGTGTGTCCCTAAGGATCAGATAAGAAAATTTAAAATTTGCTTATACTTATATTTGTTTATTTTTACTTATAATTTTAAATTTCTAAAGTAAAAGAAAAGCATGTGATCCCTACAAAAAACAGAGAAACACACACACAAAAACTCAAATAAAAAACCAAGAATTACGAATGTAAGAAGCAAGAGTTTTGTCTCCCCTAGCTTATTTCCACTACTTAGTTGAATGTTTGGCATTAATATTTTAGACTTCCATTAACCTATCTAGCTACTACATTAAGATTCCACATATTATAAATAATTGAAGATCAATGTCTCCTATGAAGATATGTTTGGAAAGACAATTTTTTAGAAGATTTCTGTACTTAAAAATATATGTTGAATAAATCTCAAATTGTATACTACCATTTATAGTAAGTTTTGTACATCTATCTCAAGTACCCTGACTGCCCCCTAAACTGAACACTGCTTTGATCTGAAATGATTTCGTAAGAAAATAGCTAACTTCTCTCTTTGCTCAGAATGTGGAAATGATTTAGCCAACAATTTTTATATATTTTATTATATTTTTTCCATTACCATTTAGTCCGCTTATACTCCTCTTACCCCCTACAATCAAGACACTGTTGTCCATGTCCATGAGTCCTTTTTTGTTTTTGCTCAATCCCTTCACCACCTAAGCTTCCTGCTCCTTTAGCTGTCATCCTACTCTCTATGAGTCTGTCTCTATTTTTCTTGTTAGTTCAATTTGTTCATTAGATTCCACATATGAGTGAAATCATATGATATTCATTTTTTTCTGACTGGTTTACTTCACTTGGCATAATGTTCTCCAGGTCTATCCATACTGTTGCAAAGGGTAAAATTTTCTTCTTTTTTATGGCTGAATAGTATTCCATTGTGTACATATCCCATAGATGTTTTTTCCACTCATCTGCTAATGGACACTTGGGCTGCTTCCATATCTTGGTAATTGTAAATAATGCTTTAATAAACATAAGGGTGCTTTTGTTTTTTAAAATTAGTGTTTTGGGTTACTTCAGATATATTCCCAGAAGTGGGATCACTGGGTCAAAAGGAAGATACATTTTTTATTTTTTGAGGTATCTCCATACTGGTCTCCACTGTGGCTGCACCAGTCTGCCTTCCACCAACAGTACAGAAGGGTACCCCTCACTCCACATTCTCATAAGCACTTGCTCTTTGTGGGTTGACTGATGATACCCACTCTGATAAGTGTGAGATGATATCTCATTGTGATTTTCATTTGCAGTTCTCTGATGATAGGTGATGTTGAGCATCTTTTCATGTGTCTATTGGCCATCTGTATGTCATCTTTGGAGAAGTGTCTATTTATGTCTTTTGCCCATTTTTTGTTGGGTTGTTTGTTTTCTCGGTGCTGAGTTTTATAAGTTCTTTATAAATTTTAGATATTAACCCTTTATCAGATGAATTGGTGAATTATGTTCTCCCATTCTGTGGGTTGTCTTTTTTTTGTTGATGTTTTCCTTTGCTGTACAAAAACTTTATTATTTTTGATGTAGTCCCATTTGTTTATTTTTTCTTTTGTTTTCCTTGTCTAAGGAGATATATCTGATAAAATATTGTTATGAGCAATGCCCAAGATTTCACTATCTATGCTTCCTTTTAGGATTTTTATGGTTTCAGGTCTACATTTAAGTCTTTAATCTATTTTGAATTTATTCTTGTATGTGGTGTAAGAAGATTGTCCAGTTTAATTTTTCTGCATGTATCTGTCCAATTTTCCCAACACCATTTATTGAATAAACTACCTTTAGCCTATTATGTGTGTCTGCTTCCTCTGTTGAATATTAAGAGACTATAAAGGTGTGGGTTTATTTCTGGGCTCTCTATTCTGTTCCATTGATCTATATGTCTGTTTTTAGGTCAGTACCATGCTGTTTTGATTATTATGGCCTTATAGTACAGTTACATATTAGGTAGTGTGGTTTCTCCAACATTGTTCTTCTTTCTCAGAATCACTGTTGCTATGCAGGGCATTCTGTTGTTCAATATAAATTCCTGAAGTATTTGTTCTACTTCTGTGAAATACATAATTCAAATATTGATAAGAATTGTGTTGAATCTATCTATGTTGCTTAGAGTAGCATGGACATTTTAATGATGTTAATTCTTCCTATCCATGAAGGTGGTATGTGTTTCCAGTTATTTGTATCTTCTTCAGTTTATTTCTATAGTGTCTTATAATTTTCTGAATACAGGTATTTTACATCCTTGGTTAGGTTTATACCTAGATGTTTTATTCCTTTTGTAGCAATGATGAATGGGATTGCTTTCTTAATTTCCCTTTCTGTTAGTTTGTTAATGGCATATAAAAATGCAAATGATTTCTGGGTAGCAATTTTGCACCTTGCTACTTTGCTAAATTCATTTATCAGTTCTAGTAGTATCTTGGTGAAATTTGGAGTTTTCTATGTACAGCATCATGTCACCTGCAAATAAAGGTAATTTTACTTCTCCCTTTCCAATTTGGATGTATTTTATTTCTTTTTCTTGTCTGATTGCTGTGGCTAAGACTTCCAGTAGTATGTTGAATAAAAAAGGTAAAAGCAGACATCCTTGTCTTATTCCCCATCTTAAAGGGAACACTTTTATTTTTTGAGGGGTATGGTGTTAGCAGTGGGTTTATTATATGTGGTCTTTATATATTTAGGTATGTTCCCTCTAATTTCACTTTGCTGAAAGTTTATTAAAGTGAAATAATTAAAACACACATTCAGTAACATAAATATTTATCATTGTCTTATCTATTATGAGAAAAGGTGGTTATTGCTACCACATCCTCAGTTTCAAAGAAGGCCAACAATAGGATAGTTCATTGTCCTTCAGGTTAACAGCTGTCAACAATTTATCAGAGTTTGTCCTCAGGGTATACTTGGTATTCAGGCTTTTCTTACTCAATACCATAGACAGATATATTTTTAAAAAGCAGCCATTGGTAAGAGAAGGACAAAAATAATTTATTTCAACCTCAAAGGTTCTTATATTCTCCATCAATTTAACTTTTTAAACTTCCTATTTCATAGGTAGACAGAACCACAGATTATACAGGTGACTGTTCTACACTATATATATGAGGTTATTCACGTAATAAATTACATCTTCATATCTCCTTTATTGCACTCCAAATTTCAGTCTCTCAGAAGTATAACCTAAGTCTAATTAAATTGTAAATTTGAAATCCCTAATGAATCAAGAATCTTTTCAACCAAGCTGCAGATTTTATGAGTTTTAAAAATGAACATATTTTCAATTAGAGTGGGTAATATGTGTTAGTTTTTTCTATTGGCAAGTAGCCACAATATATGCATTTCCCATTATACATGCATGACTCATAGAAGAGGAAGCAAATTTAACATAATTGATGCCCCTTTCATGGCTGTGTTGATCCCATAGGACTTTCCTGTTGTGTAAGCAAATGGGTCAATGAGTGATTAGATTGGAATTTGGGGGTAACATTTTGCTGCTTAATATAAGACTATCAATTGTGATGATAATTAAATAGAGAAAAATCTATATCCTTGTTACAAAGCAAACTTAAAGAGATTATAAAAGTCACTGCTTATAATAGTGTAAGAATAAAAGAACTATTACATTATTGATGGGAATTTCAACTGGTACAAATTTTTTTGACTAAGGGCAGATAATATTTTAAAAGTAAAAATAAATGATAGAAATACAATTTGACCCAGAAATCTTTCTTCCAGGAATATATTTTAAGATACATTAACACAAGTGTAAGGAGAAATTATTGCAGTACTTTCTGTAACAGCAAAATCTCAGAAACAGCTTGACATCTTCTGCAGTGCACAGTTGAAACAAAAGCCAATCTTTGCTTTATGAGGAGGTTCTTATTTAGGAGTTCCACATAAAAACAGACCAATGTGAGAACATCGTAATACACTGGGACTTATCATTACACAACCGTGTCATATAAGTGTATTAAGATGTCTGTATTGTGCTAATTTTATGAGATCAAAAATATTTTTTTACTTTTTAAGGAAAAATAATTGGGAAGAATAATATTTCCCTTGTTATTTATTTTTATTTTATTTATTTTTTTTTTTAGAGAGAGGAGAAGGGAGGGAGAAAGATAGGGAAAGAAATACCAATGTGTGGTTGCCTCTCATGCGACCCCCACTAGGGACCTGGCCTGCAACCCAGGCATGTGCCCTGACCGGGAATCGAACCAGCGACCCTTTGGTTTACAGGCCAGAGCTAAATCCACAGAACCACATCAGTCAGGGCATATTTCCCTTTTCAATAAAAGGTGACATATGCATTCAATCGTATACTTTTAAATAATTCTGTTAATTTACTCTAGAAACTGTGAGCTTTTTTGTTACCTATCGAAACAGAGTATGGGTTGCTGGGTAGAAAAAGTACTTCCATTATTTGGTTATTTTTATCATGTGCATTTATTATTTTTAATAAGATTATTTTAATAGAAGAACAGCTCCAGCAGAATCAGCTTTCTTAGTCATGCCCTGGGATTTTACTGACTCTGAAGACTATATATAGTCTATGTTTCACAAAGTACTGTGACAAGGGGATTCTGAAGTTCTCTAAATCCACATTCCTCACTTTTCCTCCCTGGCTCAGCACAGCGGCATTCCTAGGAAGAGTGACTATGCAGTGGTCAGGAGGTTAATAAAAATCTTGTCTTAAAGGCCATGTTTCCTGGAAAACAGGCCTAATTCTATGTATTGATACTTAACTATGGGTTCCCATTAGAATCACCAGTAGATTTTAAAAATATATATTCATTGGCCTCATCTCTGGAGACCCTGATTCAGGATGCCTGAGAGGAAGCCAGGTGTCTGATTGTTAAAGACCCATTTCTGATTCTAGTCTAGAGTCCCAGTTTCCATTGTGGGTAAAATAGAGTTTCAACATTTTTTATGCACAGTTAACATTTACATAAAAAGAAACAAACAAAGCAAAACTAAAACAAACTCATAGATACAGACAACAGGTTGGTTGGTTACTAGAGGGGAAGATGATGGAAGGAGGGTGAAACGGGTAAAGAGGGTCAAACATAAGGTGACGAACGGAACCTGAAGTTTTGGTGACAAACGCTCTGTAGTGTATACAGGTATCAAATTATAATATTACGTACCTGAAATTTATATAATCTTGTTAACCAGACAATAGGGATGAACCTGGAGATTACCATGCTAGGTGAAATAAGCCAGTCAGAGAAAGGCAAATACCATGTGATCTCACTTTTATGTGGAATTTAACGAACAAAATAAACTGATGAACAAAACAGAAACAGAGGCATAGATACATGGAACAGACTGACAGCTGTCGGAGGGAGGGGAAGGCAGGACTTGGTAAAAGCAGGTAAAGGGATTAGCCAGAGAACACACAGGCATAACTCACAGATGCAGACAACAGGGTGAAGACCAGCAGGAAGGGGCATGTGGGATAGGTGGAGGTGGGCAAAGGGGGGCACGCATGGGGAATCTGTATTCGTGTTAACAAGAAGAAAATAAATAAATAAAATATGTTTCAGTGTCATCCATCTTTTCTACACATGTATACACACAAACACACAAGTGGAGAGAGAGGCGTTTAAAGTGATACTGAAATGTGACAGTGTTCAAGGTCAGCAGTTTCCATTTCCTTCTGTATGCTACTTTCTTGGTTCTACTTTTTTTTTCCCCTTGTTAGTCAGTCGTGTCAGTGGAGTTGGAACCCCACTATCTATATCTGGGAAAGTAACACACTAAATTTTGTCAGGATATCAGTTAATTTTATATTCTCCAAACACTTTCAGTCTGAAGACAATGAAGGGAAGGGATCACACACTCAATTTCTGTAATTTTCAACCTGTTTCAGAAACAGCCCGTTTTTGAGAGTTTTAGTTAGTCCACATTATAAATGCAAAGTATGTAAAATGAGATTTTCTTTTGGCTGCGGCTTGGCCAACATCGGGAGACTTGATGACATCATAATAAAGACAAGATATGAGATGCGCACACCTCTTGATTTGGTTATAGGGCACCACAGATAGGACAAGAATAAAAGCCCTTTACTACAGAAGGTTCCGGGTCTTAATGGCAAAGAATGTCCCCAATTTGGCAGCACATTTCTGTTATGATAGTACTTTTGATGTACTCTTTACCTTATATTGTTAGGAAAATTCTAGATATGCCAGGATCCAAAGACCTCCCTGTTTAGTGAGACTGTAGGTTAACTTTGCTGCATTCAAGCAGCTGGGTATAAATGGATACATCTCTTTAAAAAGCAACTGAGTCTATGAATAAAGTAAATAATCACAGGAAGGGGAAACCCTTCATAGAGAATCCTATCCTGTGTTACCGAAGCCTCTTGTTACGATTGCTTTGCACTATAAGATTTCTCTCTCGTTGGAATATAGCCCTCTTGACTGATTCTGTGGCATTCTGATTATTTCTGCATAAATAATATACAATGAAATGTATTTTGTTAGAATTTACAAACAGAATATTATGAAAAATATTTTCTCTTTTATTTAAAATATATGTACTGATGATAGTGTATTATATTTTTGTAGTTCTCAAAATGTATAAAATTGCCACAGTTATCATTAATTTTAATTATTAAAAATGCCTTACAAACTAAATATTCTTGTCATCTACATGCTGTGCAGGAGGGCAGCTCAAGAAAGCCACTGAACTTGCTCAAACCTAAACAGTTGCAATCGGCACATGCATGTTTTCCTCACCTTTAGTTGCTGTACTCCTCCAGCACGGCACATCTGCCTCCGGTTTTCAATAATGAATAAGTAGTATTTGATTTTCTGAGATTCTATGAATAGTAGGCAATTTTTATTGCTTGTCAAAGCTTTCCTGCCTTGCTACTTCATTCAATCAAAGTTTAATAATGTGACCTCCTTGAGGTATACTATTAGAAAATAAAATTAATTAGTTGAAGCCCAGTGGTGCAGATAACCTAACTACTGAAACAAGTATTTCTCCCTTAGGATATGGATTCTATACAGGGCTAATTTTGAAGCACAGATTTCTTTTTTCCTGATGGGAAAAAGAATTCACATTCTTTTAATAGACAACTGCACAAGACATTTATATTTAAATATACTCTTTAAAGGTTAAATTGATGTTAAGCTGGCTTTCTGAACTAATACACCAGATGAATCTTCAAGGCTGGGGACAGCTGCCTGTTCTTTTACATCCCACTTCAACAGTACCATCTCTAAGACATGCTGGCAAGAAACAGGAAATCGGTTTCAGCCAAATTCCCACGTTGCAGAGTCTTACTGATGGGAGCAAGAGGAGTCTCTCCACAAGAAGGTGTGGGTGTGCAGGCAAGTCTAGGTATACAAGAGCATCACAATCTGACACTTGTCTGATTCTGGAGGACTATTTTTATGTCTAGTTCTGGTGATTTCAATAAATACCAACTATTTCAGAAGCTAGTGCTTCAAGAATGGAAGCAAGTTTACTAAACAGTGAGTTGTGATTTGAAAATTCAACAACCATGTTAAAAACTTTCCCAAGCTCAACTGGTCTTTAGAACCACAGATGAAGGCAGAAAAAAAAACACATATGTTTTAAATTTATGGACTTAAACATTTTGTGCATTTCAGACATATGTTTCAGAGTATTTTGCAAGTCCTAAAATGCCTTAGTTCAATGAAGAGCTCTAAGTAATGATACTCATGTTACACAGAGGAAAATGTATCTTACATATTTAATATCCCATGCAAATTTTACCTTAATACTAATAATTTAAATTATGCTATATATTATCATTAAAATGTATACTCTAAGGGAATATTAGTTTGTTCCCTCTCTTCAAACACAGATAAATACAATGTTCCCAGTCATGTTGCAAACCTATAAAACATTTTGAGACACATTTATCCCTTATGTTTTCTTATAAGCCACTCCCTAACTCTGGTACAATTTGTTTTCATTATGACAATTTACTGTTTAGGCAAATATTGTTTTCCATTTTGGCAGTGATTTATGGTTACAAAAAGGAAAGCACAATATTTATTAAGTGATTTTTTGAAATCTTCATTTGACTTAATACATCTTTGCATTTCCATTCTTGTGACCCTTAAGAGGAAAAGGATATAATGTAATACTACTCAGCCATAAGAAAAGATGAAACACTGCCATTTGTGACAACATGAATGGCTCTTGAGAATATCATACTAAGTAGAAATAAGACAGAAAACATCAAGAACCACATGATTTCACTCATATGCTGGATATAAAACTGAAAGCAACAAATGAACAAACAAGAAAGACAAACAAATAAAAAACTAATAGACACAGACAACAAACAGTGTGGGGGTTACCGGTGGTGGGGGTAGGGGAATGGTTTAAAAGGTACAGTGGTCAAATATACGGTGACAGAATATCTGACTTTGGGTGGTGGGCACACAATGCAATATACAGATGATGTATCATAGAAGTATACACTTGAAACCTATATAATTTCATTAATTAAATTTAGTTTAATACATTTAATTAAAAAGAAAGAAGGGAAAGCTTTAGAAATTTAATATGTAGTAAATAATATTTTATATATTCCCTAACCTATGGTTAAGAGTAAATAAAAATTTTTGAGACATTCCATTTAAATTAATACACATCCTGATATCTGTCACTTTTACTGTTATTTACTGCCATTTCTTTTAAGATATTGTCTCTCATCTGACATATTGTTTTCTAGAATTTTTTATGGAAAAACAAAACAGTCAATCCTGGATCTATGGATTTATGCCCCATGGCTTCTTGGAATATATCACTTAAGCTGTGAAATGAACTGCGTAGAACACAGAGGTATGTCGCAACGCAGTGGCTCGCTTGTGCACACCTGAAGTACATATGTGGCTGGGAGAGCACATGCATTGGTTCTCTATTGCTGCTGTTACAAATTGCAATAAAATTAGTAGCTTCACAACCAGAATTTTCAATGTTACATTTCTGTAGGTCGGAAATGTGACACAGGTTTTACTGGGTTAAAATCAGTGTCTGCAGGAATACATTCCTTTATGAAAGATTTAGGAGAGAATCTGACTTACTCCCTTGTCCAGCTTCCAGAATCTCATGCCTGCATTAGCTCAGGGTCCCCTTTCTCCATATTCTCTGGTCTCTGCATCCTCCTTCTTTCACTTTTAAGAACACTTTCACTTTTAGTCCACCTGGCTAATCCAGGCTAATCTTCATGTTTTAAAGTTAGTTCATGATGAGTTTAGCTGAGGTACATGGTGGGTCGAGTTGAACCAAGTGAAGAGAGAGAAAAGTGGAAGATAGGAAAGAAGTGAAGAGTAACAAAAGTGTTAAAGAACAAAAATTCACCGGAATAAATTTAAAGATATAAAATCATAAGTAAATAAATAAATAGATAAATAGATAGATAAATAAACAAACAAATAAACAAATGAAAGAGTAAAGCCTTTCATCACTTGTTACAATGCTGTACCCTGGACTTTAAAATTGGAGAAATTACAAGCTTCTCTCTCTTCCATTTCCGCCCCCTGAATGGCGTACCTGTGGAGGGTCAGGTGAGTTAGCACAGACATGGGGATTGTCCTGCTACCACAGAAACCCCAACCCAGAGGTTCTGGTAATTTTATGAACCTTAGGATCAAGGGAAAGGAAAGGATGGAGGCCTAGGAGTGGAAAAGTATTGAATACCGAGTCAGGGGAAAAAAAATGTCCCTGCAAGGTTTCTTCCTGTCCCTTCTAAGAGGAGGCTTTGTCAGAAGCATCTGAGGAAGTACACTGCTCGAGAGACCTCCAAATTCAGGCATCTGGGATAAGAATGAAAAAGATAAAGAAAGAAAGAAAAAGAAGAAGAACATGGCCAGCCAGAGGGGTCCGAGTCCTTGACTACAATTCCCTTCAGAGACCGCACTGCTTCTTCAGCCAGTGAGTCCCTATCTCACGTCCCTCCCTTGTTTTTGTCTCCAATACCTATCAGTACCATTCTCTATAACTTAACGAATGTATCCTGGTGTTTTGTTTGTTTTAGTTCCATTTGTCTCATTCACAGCTGAATCGCCAGTATTAAAAACAATTCTTGGCACATAGTGGACCCCAGTAAATATTTGATGACTTAATAAATGTGGCAAAAGCAGAACATTTCACTCATATTTTATTTTATTTTCACAGTATAAATTTTATATGTAATTATTGTTTCCTGTCAGATATTAATATCAGGAAACTAGAGTTAAGGGGACAAAGTTATACTTTTGTTATCTTATCATTATCCTGGGCAGGAAATTACGTGTTTGATAAAGGGTATTAATGACTGCCTCTTTTTTCAGACAAAAGAAAACTGCCCATCATCTTATCTAAAGAACCTGTACTCCAAGTAGGTAAATTATTTCAAATCCATGTTTCAGTATAGAAACTCCAGGTGTAAGGATATGTCAAATTGAACTTTGGCAGGCTCTTCAGACACAGTATATCCAAGATTGTGATAAATGCCTCTGGAGTTCAGCGACATGGTCTTTCCTGTGGGGACTGTGGGAGGATGGCACTGTACTTTCTCTTTCTTTGATGTAAAACAATGAGTGGTTCTATACCTAAATTTATGGGAAGGAGTTAAACAATTCTTGGAGTTAAATTAATAGCTGTAAATGCCTGTGTTTAATTTTATGAAAAAAGATTTCAAAACTGTAACAGAATCTTCTACCTGAAGACCTTGCAAAAGAAGAGCAAACAAACCTATAGCAAGCAGGAAAAACATAATAAAGAATACTGCAGGTATTAGTGAAACTGAGATTGCATAAACAACAGAGAAAATTAATAGCAACCCAATGTCTGAGTTCTCCTATAATGACATTTGATTTCACTTTGCTGAAAGTGTGAGCCAGTGTGAGACAAGTTAATTCATTGCTTCCAGTGTGGGACCAAACTCTGAAGGGACAGCAGATCACGGGGCGTGGTTTTAAATAAAATAGCAGGAGATCAAGCAACCCTGCCAAACCACAAAAGTACATCTAAGGTCCCTACATTTTTTTTTTACTTATGCCAACATTCTTTTGGTTAAAGCAACTCACATAGGCTGAGCTCAGTATCAGCAGGGCCAAGGAATCTATGGCACAGACAGAAAGAAGAAAGCATATGTACTGGCTTAAAAATAATAAAATCCTCTATGGAGTGTTGCATAATTGTGCAAGAGGCCTTGTGTTAATGTGATGGAGATGCAAGACTGGAGCAGCCTCGGTGCTGTGTATAGAAAAGTGCTGCCTTAGAGAGTTGCCAGAACCCACATGTGAGCTAAATCTTTTCTGCATTGAGTCACTGACATTGAGCCTATTCTAACAAATACAAAAGGAGAAAAATAATTTCTCGTAACTTAATTCTTATTCTTGATGTTCTTACCTGTGTTAATTACTTTTGAAAACCTGGGCACAAAATATTAGAATACGCTCAAAACATACTTCATCTTTACTTATCTTCCCCAAATCTAATCCATTAATACTGGTCAGGTTCTATTTGCTAAAGGTACCTTACATTTGACTTCTTTCTTCTCTTTTCATTTTTCCTTCCTATTAAAGATTTTTTATTATGCTACTAAAAATTATTAACATTTATTGAGCACTTCTTGAGTATTAAGACTACTTTAATTATATCTATTGAATCTGGGCATTGTAGCAATTAGACTTCAGAGGTCAAATAAATTTCCTCCCAGAATTTCAATGGAAATAACTTACTCTGCATATATGTGTTCAAAGGTGCGCCAACCAATACCAATTAAGTAAACTCATATTCATCCTTGTAGCACACAAGACTCCTGTCAGTATATTCTAAATTACCTCCAACTTCACCCACATTAAGTTGGTGATCTCTTATTTGAATACTGTTATTTTTGTTTTTTTCTCCATCTTTTTCACCAAAATGGTCACTCTGACTGAAATATAACATAAGATCCATAACTCCTTAGCATGAAAATGTAAATAAAATGTCTACTGTTATACAAACTACATAGTTTTATTTTCTTATATTCCTACATCTTCTTTCCAAGTCATTAACCTCTTACAGGACAGTTTTTAGAAGTGATTTTTCCCCAGTTTTACTGAGATATAATTGACATACATCACTGCACGAACTTTCATGAAAGTAATGTTGATGACTGGACTCCACAGGCATAAGCTGTGCCTTCTTCTACAATGTCACTCCAGTCACAGTGAAAAGAAGACAAAAAGAAAAAGTAAATCCAAAGGTAACCCAGAATTATCAATATAGCCAGTCACTTTACATCATTACTATGAAATATATCAAGAAGCCAGTTGTCAAATTTAATTTTCACCTTCCGTTTATACCATTCTTGGGCATAGGTGCTAATGAGCAGCAAAAAGGATAAATGGCAGACAAATGTAGAAAGAAGGCAAAGTGAAATAATTCATGGGGGTGATTACCAGCCCTTGAGTACAGAAAGTGAGTGAAATGTTGACTAAAATTGTAATCAAGGGCATAGTAACTTACTCCTGAAGATAAACTCTCCACATAAAAGTATTTTAACATTTTTTTTCTACAAGTAATAGTTGAATCTAAGTTTTTTTCCCCAAATTCCATGATACACAACCTCACCCTACATGCCACACAGGTACACATGCACACACAAATGCACACATACATACACACATATAGCCATAGTAGTCAGTACCTTTTCTGACTCAGCATGTCTCAAAAAATAATGGATAAGAAAACAACGAGCATTCTCTATATCAACTGCATGGACTACAACAGAATTTACTACAAAAGAGTGAACAAATGATAAGCATCATCTCCTTAGGTGTTAAACTCTGACTTAAAATTTAGCACTTTATCTAGTGGAGCTAGAATAATGAAAAAAATATGGCTCTTTTAGGTCTAGAGAATGGGTTCAAGCATAATTCTCTTTAATTAAGTAATAAGGTCATAGCTTATGAGCTCTTTTCACTGGGTTCCATAAAATATTATAACAATTGCTCTGCCTCTGCTTAACAGCTTATTCTCCCTGGGAGACCAATGAGAATGACAAGGAGTTCAATTAATTATATAATATCAGAGACTACATTTGTGCTAGTATTTTAAAAGCATGTGAGTAAGACTAGACTATTCAAAAATGGTGAAACAGACATTTTAAGTCATCATTGCTTTAAATCTTATTTTCTGCATGTTTTATGTACTATATAGATTTGAATACATATGTTAAAATTGTAAATATATACATACATGTGTACAGTAGTATTTTGTACATTTTTTCTTTAGCCTATATTTTTAAGAAGATCCAATTCATCCACCATGTTTCTACTTTCATTCAAGTGAACCATCCCTTTTATGAAGTCTCATAACTCTGTGTCCATATTTCTTTTTTTTTTAAGATTTTATTTATTTTATATTTAGAGAGAAGGGAAGGGGAGGAGAAAGACAGAGAGAGAAACATCAATGTGTGGTTGCCTCTTGCACACCCCCTACTGGAGGCCTGGCTGGCAACCCAGGCATGTGCTCTGACTGGGAAACGAACCAGAGACCCTTTAGTTTGCAGGCTGGCACTCAATCCACTGAGCCATAGCAACCAGGGCAGGACTTCTTATAGCAACTGTTCTCACACACTGTAATTGTATAACTTTACATATCTCTCCAACAATGCACCATGTTTCATGAGAAAAGGAAATGTCTTATGTATCTCATCCCCAGATTTTAATATTGTGCTTATTATACATAGTCGTCTCTTTGTAAACACAGGTTTTGTATCTGCAGATATAACTAACCAGTGAATTAAAAACATTTGGAAAAAAAACCTTACATTGTAGCTGATATTACTGAATAGGTGAGCCTATAAGAGTTGTGTCTGTACTGAACATACACTGACTTTTTTCCCTGTTATTATTTCTTAAATAATACAGTATAATAACTATTTAAATAGCATTCATATTGTGTTAAATATTGTAAGTAATATTTAATACAATTATCTAGAGATAATTTAAGTATGAGGATGGGTGTACTGTGGCCCTTCCTATAATGCATTTAAGCACCTGTTGAAATAAGTTGCATAAAAAGTCATTTTTAAATATATTAAACACATTTGAATACATAAAATACAAAATAGGTTGTTTTTCTGATCGTTTCTTTAGAGTATAATAAAGTTGCTCTAGTCATTTATAAATATTTTATTCTAGAATTATTACTTATAAATTCATTGCTATAAAAATAAAAACTGTCTTTCATTATTTATCTATAATATTTTTAAATAAAACCAATGTTACCTAAGATTCAGAAACAATTTAATAATTTTCCAATTCTAACATAACAGGATAGCTTTTTTCTCTTTCCTTTTTTAAACTATGGTAAGAATATACAGGCTGACCTCTACTTTGTTAACACATTTTGAAGTGCACAATACAGTGTTATTAAGTATAAGCACCATATTGTATAGCAGATGTCTACAATTTATGCATCCTTACATGAGGTATCTAAAATAGTCAAAATAATAAAAATAGAGAATCAAATTTTATACTATGTAATACTTCTCCCAAGAGCTTGGAAACCTTGGTGATCTTTAACTGAACCCGCTTCCTTGTAAATGTCCATTCCATTGTTTATCCTCCCTGAAATATACGCCGTAGTCTCCTAGATTTGTGCTTTAGAATGGGTCTCTTAACATGCCCTTTATAACAGTTGATCACAATGATTCTGAAGGACAAAAATAGAAGACTAAATACACAGGGTCTGGCAGAAGTGACACCTGCTTAAGTGTGTTGCTAGGGTAATAACAGGGGCATAATAATTTATAGTTTTAATTTGAACATTTCACCTAAAATGTCATATGTTGTGCTTGAGTGTGATATTATTATGTTACAGAATTACATGCTTATGATTTTGTAATAAAATATTTTGTAATAAAAAAGGAACATTGGGTTTTGTGAGAGACTTCCAGCCAAGATGGAGGCATAGGTAGATATACTTTGCCTCCTCGCACAACCAAAGGAAGGATAACAAATTTAAAAACAAAAAACAACTAGAACTGACAGAAAATTGAACTATATGGAAGCCTTTCCTCGCAACCCCTTCCTCACAGAGAGTGCCACCAAGCAGCATGTGGGTAACCCTGCCCTGGGGAATACCTAAGGCTCTGCCCCTTACAATGTAACAGGCAGGTCAAGACAAAAAGATATGGCCCAAATGAACGAACACAGCAAAGTTCCGAAAATAGAACTAAGTGATGAAGAAATAGCCAGCCTAACAGATGCAGAGTTCAAAACACTGGTAATCAGGATGCTCACAGAAATAGTTCAATATGATTGCAAAATGGAAGAAAAAGTGAAGGCTATGCAAAGTGAAATAAAAAAATATATACAGGGAACCAACAGTGCAAGGAAGGAAACTGGGACTCAAATCAATGATTCGGAGCAGAAAGAAGAAATAAACATTCAATCAGAACAGAATGAATAAATAAGAATTCAAAAAAATGAGGAGAGGTTGAGGAACCTCTGGGACAACTTTAAATGCTCCAACATCCAAATTATAGGGGTGCCAGAGGAGAAGAGGGAGAGCAAGACATTGAAAACTTATTTGAAAAAATAATGAACTAGAACTTCCCCAATCTGGCAAAGGAAATAGACTTCCAGGAAGTCCAGGAAACTCAGAGAGTCCCAATGAGGTTGGACCCAAGGAAGCACAAACCAAGGCACATCATCATTACATTACCCAAGATGAAAGATAGAAGAGAATCTTAAACGTAACAAGAGAAAAGGAGACAGTTACCTACAAAGGAGTTCCCATAAGACTATCAGCTGATTTCTTAAAAGAAGCCTTACAGGTAAGAAGGGAATGGAAAGAAGTATTCAAAGTCATGAAAGGCAAGGACCTAAAGATTACTCTATCCAGCAAAGCTATCATTTAGAGTGGAAGGGCAGATAAAGTGCTTCCCAGATAAAGTAAAGTTAAAGGAGTTCATCATCACCAAACCCTTATTACATGAAATGTTAAAGGGACTTTTCTAAGAAAAAGAAGAAGATCAAAACTATTAACAGTAAAATGACAACAAACTCACAACTATAAACAACTGAACCTAAAAACAAAAACAAAAGCAAACTATGCAAACTGCTAGAACAGGAACAGAACCACAGAAATGGAGGGTTATCAGAGGGCAGGCGGTGGGGGGAGAGTGGGGGAAAAGGTACAGGGAATAAGAAGCATAAATGGTAGGTACAAAATAGACAGGGGGAGGTTAAGAATAGTATAGGAAATGGAGAAACCAAAGAACTTTTTTGTATGACCCGTGGACATGAACTGGGGGAGATGCTGGTGGGAACAGGGGTACAGGGTAGAGGTGAATAAAAGGGAGAAAAAACGGGACAAATGTGATAGCATAATGAATAAAATATACTTAAAATTTTTAGTAAAAAATAAAATCCATAAAACATTTAAAAATAAATAAGAGACATTATTTGTGCTGGACCCTGTATATTTCCTACATGACATACATCAATTTTTATCTACCACCTCATATTAAGTCCACATTAGTTAATGCTTTCTATCTAACCTCTCTTTTTGCAGTCTCTTAGCCCAATCTTTGAACAGCGTTCACAAATTCTTTAATCATTATCAACTCTCTATAAAAAACTATGTAAATGAGCATGCATCACAACAAAATAAAGCTTAAATTGCTATGTAGCATTTCAGTTCTCCATATTCACCTCTACCATTTCTCAGCCATGTTCCCCATTTACATATAATAATAATGCTCTCTACCAGGCTCCTTTGAAAGTATTACTTCTTCCTTTATAACTATGTAATTAATAACTATTCTTTAAGGTCTTTCTCTATTAAAGTTTTCCCTAGTATCCCCAAACATTTGTGGCATTTAATGCCAGCCCCTTCTATACTGAACTTTTACATACTTCTTTGTATTAAATTGTTTATTTTCTTTTAACCATCACTTTTTTTCCAGTCTACATTCTGAGACTAACAAAAATGAGAATTATATTGCATACTTCCTTACTTTTTCTGGGAGAGAACACATGTATATCAGAGTACTGTACACACATTGCTCACCTAATAAACCATTGGTGATGATTTAATTTAAAATTTGCACAGTATTTGCATATCTTTAGAGTAATTATTGTGTAACTAAAGTAAGAGTGCAAAGAACAAAGGTAGCCTTAGAAGACAGATAAATTTGAATTCAAATTACACTAATTACATATCCTATTATATTTATCTGACCTTGGAATAATTATTAAGGTCATATATTTATACAACCTTGGAATGATTATTAAGACCCCTGAATTTCTTTCACCTTAAAATGGAGGTAATAACACCAACTTTGTTAAGTCATTGAGAAGTTAAAAGTAAAAAGTAATCAGCAAAATTGGAATAAACATTTGTATTTGTGGGAACCCTCTTGAGTATTTTTTAAAAGATACTGTTATTATTATATTTTTATATATTTATAATGTAGAAATGAAGGTTTTTTAATATAGCAATATAAAATTTTACATTAAATAATAAGTTGTTAAAATTTTACTTGTAGCAATCAATAGACTAATATGAATAAAATTTATACAATGAGTATAATTATTTAATTCGGTGACTTTCTGTTCTGCAAAAGATTAGACTTTATTATTTCGGCACACCAAAATCCTAATTGTTCAATAGCACTTGGTCAGACGGTGTAAAAAACTGATTAACCCAGAATGAATGGAAACCACCCTGTGTGAAATCTGTCTCACTCGAACTTCCATTCACTCTATGTATGTGGCTTCTCAACTATCACATACATTGTGCAAAAAGCAATAACTTGCATTGACATTATCTACACCATGGATGTCTTTATTCAATTACATCCCACCTCAAGCAATTTTTTTTCTACACTGCATCGATTTACTTGTTTTTTAACCTTTCCTCATTTCTTCCCTTCAGTCCTCTTTAATTCCAGATGGTACATCAAAATGTCTTTACTGATGGTTTTGTAATAAAATCTCTCACAGCCAAGGAGAATAGTTCTTTGCGTTTATAAGAGAAAAATCCAGCAATAAGCCTGGATGCCAGAGAAACAATTCTTTAAATATATCCAAAGTGATGGCAATTTTTTGGTAATCTTTATCTTACTTGAAGATAAGTTAATGTTGATGTGAGTGAATTTCAGGTCACAGTTTCAGTTCTAAGAGGCAGGTCCATGGGAAAGATAAAAAACAATTTATAAATCAGCAGACCTTGATTTAAAACCTGTCTCTGTCATTTACTAATTTTTTGATTTTGCACAAGTTGCTTAATCGTTTAACCCTCAGACTATGCATCTATTAAAAAAATGGGATATAATTGCAATAGCATGCTGGGGAATTCACATATTGTGGATGGTACCACTGCATTGTCTAGGAATAATTCTCAAGAGACAAATAATCTGCTGATTTAAACAACTTCATCAGAAATCAAAATTACAGGGCAAAAATTAAATTTGGCTGATAAGGCTCTATATATATGATCACATTTTAATTGCCAGTTTGTATATAATTTTCTTTTTCTCCGTAAAAAATATGTAGAACCCATTAAGTGGCGTAAAATATGGCTTATAGGAAAATGAATCTTAATGACAAATATGTCAACTTAAAACAGAAGACTTGATGTAATTTTAACAGATACATTTGTAATGTATGTAGGGTCTAAATAAGCTTATTCTAAAAAATCTTGAGTACCGAGTTACTGTAATTAGTGTGCACCACACAAGGAATTTGCACTGGCCCATCACCCCCATTTGACAAATGGTGAAGGTTTGCAGCAAGAATAAACACTATTGTTTTTTATTTGTCATATATGAGTTTAATGGTTGGCTTATCTTCCTTTATTGGAAATCCATTGTAATCTATATATAATGCATATAAAGTGAATCCAGGAAATGTTTTCTAATCATAAGCATTAAGAACTATACCCTAAGGATTTAAATATATTACAATGCAAAGTAAGCTGCAGTTTAATCATTAAATGGGAGAGGATGCTTCCAGAAACATCAATGCTGGGGTAAGAGAACAGACAAACACTGTGGTAAATAAATGTTTGACTCTCAATAATATGTATTACATACCTATATATAGTGATATATGTAGTGATACAATGCATTTATGCTGAATTTTATCTTGTCTGTTAAGTTGTTGTTGTCAAGTGCAAATTCCAAATAGAGTTGAGTGAAATGTACATATGCAGATAGTTTGCTGAAAGGGCAGATGTAAAAAAGCAAAGGTAACATTGAAATAATATGAACACCAATATATATGCAGTGATATTACTTACACAAATTTTTTGGATTCCATTTTGAGTTGAATTTTTCAAGTGACTGGAGAGATTTTAGCTCTGAAATTTAAGGATGTAGCCTATTGTATTATTTCTCATCCATGTTGTCACCTGGTGGCTCATTTACGTGCAACTCTTGGTGTTCCAATCAACCATAGTGAAGTTCGTAGAGAAGAGAAACCCATCATATTGAAAGTAACGGGAAAAGTGAATTCTAAGTATTGGAGAAAGCATTTTAAAAAATAAAAATTTACATCTGGTGAGCTAATGATGCATAAAGGTAAATTTTCAAGCAAAGAAACACATCATACAAGTTACATAAGTTAAATGTAATTATTGATTTTTATATTGAGGTTAGCAGTCCTTTTGAGACCATACGAACTCTAACAAGTTAACTATAAACTTTTCCAAATGCCATGTTATCTAACTTGTGGCATTCTTAGGTTCTTAAATTAAAAAGGATGATTAGAATATCACTGACTGCATTTATCCTTCAATAGCTCTTCTTTACCCACATCATATTTTCTTAAAATGATTTACGGCATTGTATCAACAGCCTAGTTTTTGTCTCTTCACTCCTCTTTGCTTCCCATTTCAGATCTGCATTATAAAGTTCTGAGAGCTCCCTGTACATAATCCTGCTTTGTGACTCCCAGCCTAATGTTTATTTTAAGTGCTTATTTTTTCCCTCGTTCCCTCTACCATACCATGAACACAAAATAAGACCTCATTCATATGTTATGGTTCCTAATTCAAGATTCCTTTTCTTACCCTCTTTTAATACTCAAAAGTGTAAGTACATCTGCACTTATGCATATGTATGTTGCTATTTTTTCCTTAGACGGTGACACTTTCAGATCATGTCCTGGACTCTGCTAGGCTATGGATTCCTTAGCGTACAGAGAATGCGCTTTGTACCTGACATTTGGAAATGGCTAGCTTGATATTTGTTAAAATTTTGAAAGGAATAAATTTTATTTTTCTACCTTTTTTCTTCAGTGAGGTTTTGTGTCATAACTTTGTGGTCATCTTTTATATTTTTATCATTTATCCTATGTATTTAAATATTATTTTATCATTTAGTATTTACATGATAACATTTAGAATTAAAGTCATACCTTAGTAAATTTAGTGTAGTTGTAGTAGAGGTGAGTCTTATAAAATAAACAGCTATGAAATTAGAAAAGATAGTTTTATTCAAAAATATTCTGATCACATGCATGATATATATTTATTACATATATCCATTTATACATGTGTAATTTTAGTATCTTTCAAAATGTTTTTTTTTTCTAAAGAGAGTAAGCATTTCCTCTAAGCTAGTAGGTTTTCAACAATAAAAAAAATGTATAAGTATAAATTTCAGTTAACTCCCATTATAACTATCTTATTTACAAATTTATGAATCCAGATTAGTAAGATTTTGTACTGGGCATGTACTATTTGTATGATGTCTTGCATGTATTTGCTAAAGATCCTATCATTCTAAAACTATAAATTTATATTAGAATAAATCCTGGGTATAGGAAATCAATGAGGCTGCTTTGGGGGAAGTATCTATGCCACACACTGTATCCATCAATACTAAGGACAGGCTACTAGCAACTCAGTTTTTTTGAGTTGGAGGCTAGAAGAGAATATATGATTGTAAAGCCTGTGTGGAGAACTGAGTCAAGACTACAATCAGGCAGGGAAGAAAAATACACTGCAGATAAGCACTGAAACAAAATATAGATTTATATCCCTAGGCATCAGCTCTGGGAAATGGCAGCAGCAGACATCATTCTTTCACATGGTCATCTCAGATTAGATGGTTCTTTTGAAGCCCATGTATCATTCAGGTTGTGAGGCAAAGAAGCTGCTTCTAGAGCAGCAATTGATCATGGTTTTTCATACTGGTCATAGTGGCTGAGTACAGACTACATGTGTACTCTGGGTGGGAGAATCCTCAGGCAGCAGATCAGTCATGTCAGCACGCACATAAACAGAATAGCAACATTATACCTGGGTATAAAGGAGAGCATGATGTGAAATATAAAAAAGGTGCTTCTGAAATTCCCAAAGAATGTAACATTCAGTTTACATACCTATCACAAAATCTCCTTAAAAGTTGTTTTTTCATATTTTTAAATTCTAAGACAAAATTTCTAATTGTATGTGTTAAAGGGATACCAAAGATTGAGGTACTTTTTACTAGTCTACTTCCACAAACTTCAGTTGTACCACAAACTATGTTTCCTCTAAAAGAATTCTGGCTTGATTTTTTACATAAACTGATGTGTACGCATAAAATGCCTTACATACAAGTTCATCAAAGAAAGGGATTTTGTATTACGAACCTCTGAACCCCAGACATCATAATCGCACAGTCTAAAAATAATGTTTCTGTAATCAGTTTTACCCTATGAAAGCAATTGTGGTTGGACTGTCAATGAAATTTATGGAAAAATAATTGCTTGTCTTATGCATTTTTAAATTAGGCTCAGATTTAGGACATGGCCACATTATGTGTGTATAAGATGTTTATGAGAAAGTGGTTATTTAGATTTAGCATACAGTCAACACTTTACAAGGACATTAAAAGATTTGTAATTATATTTATGCGGAATTATCCATAATTAATACATCTACTCATTTACAGACTATTAAATACTTGATGGAAAGTTTGAAGTAGAAAACTTTACACCAAAATTTTACCAGCTTTTATCAACAGAGAAATGAAGACAAATGTATCTCTGTAATTATATATTTGCACTATAAAACCAATTTACAATAATTCATATCTGAATTCTATTCTTTTTTTAGGTGATGATTGCTGTCTCTTTGTTGTATTAGGCAACGAGGAAAGGTACCTTAAACATTTAATTAAAGTATAATGCATATATATCAAGAGTCAATGAGATTCAAACTATTTGATGGCCACAATACTATATTTAGACAAAAAAAACATATTTAATATTTTACAGAAGCATGCTATCTAGTAGGATAAGTAGACTATTTTTCCAAAATTATCACAAGACAAATACAGACAAGTTCTATTAAAATAACTCAAAGAAAGAGTTATAAATTCAAACTATAGGGAGCCTATAACTTTTGGTAGAACTAAAGGAAATACGATAAAGAAGTAAAATTTTAAACTTCAGCATAAGTAAAGGGTATTATAATCTTCAAAAACTGGTAATTACAGAAGATTACCACAATTCAGGGAAATATAGTTATTTAGTTATGGTTGAAGCACAGGGGCATAGGAAAAGAATTTGGTGACAAACTGGGAATATTCAATCTATATTTTTGATCACTGGAGAACATTTAGTAATGGAGAAATTTTTTTGAATAGTGAAATTTAATATTCCATTCCAAGCTTTGGAAAGAGGCCTCTGATAGCAAAGTAATCTGCAGATAAAATTATCTGGAAAAAATGTAAAGTCAGATTTTTTTTACTACCATCCAGATAATAAAGAGAAAGAAAGGAACAGAAATGAGTTGGTAAGGAAAAACTGTAGAACTTGTAAATGAAGGAATGAAGGAGAAGGATTATTCAAAGATATATCACAACGATTATTAAATAATTTAGGGGAATGAGAAAAATAGCATAATTTTAGAGTGAATATAAATACTGATCTTAGCCTTTCAATGGTTAGAATGGCAATATCAGTGTCGGGGGGAATATGGATTAGTGTTAGCTACATGGAAGAAAAGAGCCAGAGAGATTTAATATTAATAGCTATAGTTGGGTGCCTGGGGAGGATGAATAATATCTTCAGCTTTCATTCCAATAATTGGTAGTTTCCTTCTT
The DNA here is from genome assembly GCA_004026545.1 of Mormoops blainvillei. Lineage (NCBI taxonomy): Eukaryota > Metazoa > Chordata > Mammalia > Chiroptera > Mormoopidae > Mormoops > Mormoops blainvillei. Next base: position 117,703 of record PVJD01005033.1, read on the forward strand.
AAAATATTTTCTTCACATGACTTACAGGAACACAGTCCCTCCAGAATCTTTCTTATCTCTCTGGCAGTTACCTCGGGATCTTTTCTTACTTCCCCCTTGTAAGGAATTTTGAGATGCACATTTCCCAAGGATTTTCTTTGCCTGATGAAAGGAAGCTGACTGGAAAACATCTCGAAGATTCCCTGCACATCCCATCCTCAAACTTGTGATTTTTGAAACTCTACTTTTGAAAGCAACTCAGGCAATAGCTTGGCTTAATTGTTCTCACCCCACCACCCACTTCACCCTTTGTTTTATCAGAGCAGACCTGGCCTGGTTCCAATCCATCACAGATGGCCAGGTCCTGGACTCCAGTCACAGCGCCCTTCAGTTGTTCTACTTGTCCTAGGGTTGGTAGCTGTCCTACTGTTGCTGATTGCAAGGACCCTGTTTTGCTGTCTTGTCAACTACACAACCAATTTTTTTTTTCTGTTAAATGCCGTCTGTTAAAAATAGGTTGAGTGGTTTCTGAAAATTTTCCAAAATGTGTGAAACTATTTTCATCAAGGGCTATGCCACCTGTCATGAGGAAACACAAGTTAAATCTTACAGAAAAGCAACAAAAATTTGATATGTTGTGTAGAATTAAAGATGCCTGACTGCTAGTTATCCAATCTGCTTATTTTACAAAGGATGAGGCTGAGGTAATGAGAGTTCTGTTTGCAATTATGGAATAGATCTTTGCCATCTGTCAGAGAGAGAATTTTCTACATTGGAAATGTATTGATTGAGAGGAATAGCATTCGAGAATTGGGGAGGTCATTTCTGAAAAGGCAGCTTTATTTCTAGGGTTAGGGTAGGGGTCGAGTTAATACTGGTAAAAAACAAGTTGTCCATGAGAAAGTTTCACTTTTGTGTACAGTAGCATGACAGGGAAAATTAAGATCTCAATTTTGATAATTCTAAAATGTAGTTAATTAATTAAACAAAAGATGTTGTACACACCAGCCACGGCCTGTGTGTACTGTTGAAATTTATCATTAACGGCTACATAAAGTTTCAATATCTGGCAATTTCATTGGGTCCCATTAAATTCATGTCATAGAACAGCTCAGCTGGAAGTGAAGACCAGCAGGTGCTATCACAGTCATTTTCCCCCACACAATTACATCCTATGTATAATGGCAGTTTATTCCGAGGGGGTGTATTGTCTCTGTGATCAAAAGTTCTGTTAAAGCCGTTATGGAGGTTGTAATTTTGTATTCAGAGGTTCTTTAAGAGTGATTATTGACCCATATAAATGCAGTTTTTATAAGCTATAAAGATTTCCTTCTCATTGTAGTTACAGTTTTTTTTTAAAGAAAAAAAATATTGTGCAAGGAATTAGGAGAACTTTTATTGACTGTTGCTCTGAAATTAGTAGAAATAGCAACTTGAGTAAGGCATTTAAAGTCTCTGATTACCACCATGTTATCTATGAATTCTGCTAAGATCTATTTTAAGAACCTCACAGAGCTGATACAAATATAAACAAAAACAATTTTTAGATTATGTATAGGATTATGCATGGATGACATATAGTTGTATACATTATATATGTTAAATATTATGTATTATAAATTACATAGAGATTTTGGAGATACTATTAGCATCATTTTTTTAGTTTCCACTGTATTTAATAAATAGGTTTAGTAACCATAAGGTTGAAGTAAAAACTTTATTTAGCTACTAATTATAAATTTATATAGTTTTTGAGCCTGCTTAATGGAAGAACTTTGGCTTATGTTAATTTTTTATTTCTTTTATTAACATAAGTAAATAAATAGAATTATGAGAGACAACTAAAAGGATGAGTGACTAATCAAATAATGAATTATTTTGAAAATAATAAATCAGAATCAGATTTATGAAGAGATAACTGAATTATACTCATCTACTCATTGGTTTCATCTGAACCTACTTTGCATGATTTGAGAAGTAATATTGCTTGTTAAGACATAGATTAAAAAAATCTCATTGTTACAAGTGATTTTATATTTGGTTGCATATTCTTTAATGTGGTATTTCAACCATATGTGGTAGTAAGGTTATGAGCCCATATGTTCTAAACTGGTTATACACCGTTATTATTAGCCATTTAATATGTTTGATACTGGCACTTTAAACATCTCATATTCTTCTTAACTTCTTTTATAAATTTATATTGATTTAAGTAACAACATTAATATGCATTAATGAATTATATTATATCTAATTGGTTTATATATCTGAGCTGAAGTTGAGGTTGGCATTTCAAGGTAATTGTGCAATAAACATATAGCAGAAAACTGTTTCTGTTTCTTGACAATGAAGATACAGTGTAAAAATTTAGAGGATCTTTAGAAAAGAAATCACATCATGGTATGGTTCCACATTATATCTCAAAACAGTATGGATTCATGAGAATATAGATTAGTAATAAGGAGCTCAAGTTGATGACCAATTTAAAAGCCCAAAATTAGAACAACTGCCATAGTTCTGTGCTTTGGCTCCAACAGTGCACAACATTTCTTTTTCTAGGTTTACTGCTTGCTCACTTTTTTTTCTCTGAAGCAAGGAATAAAATGAGAAAGGGAAAAGGAAAGAGACAGGTAAATGTGAAAAGGTAGGTCTAATTAAAAAAACAACTATAATGCTTAAAAGATATTAACAAATGTATTGTTGCAGTTTCTAACATGTAGGCTCTCTTAGCCAAATAAAATATAGTTAGAAACATTCAAGGTACATATTATTTAAAATATCTCATAAGAAGTTATCTTGAAGCACTTACTATGATCATAGTCAAATTTTGAGATGCTCTATAATAGCAAATTTCAACCATTGTCATATCATGGTACACATAAAATAATTTCTAAAATTCTGTGGCCCACCAGCAAAATATATAAATTTTTTGACAATCTGACAAAAATAATAGGTACTGTTTTGATTGATTTACAAAAAATTTTATGAGTAATTACCTACCTTTTTTACTCCAAAGTGACCTTTTAAAAAAATCAAGTGCCTACACTTGTATAAAAGGGCTTCTGATACCAAGAATTAATCAATCAGATGCAATCTTATTATGTAGCATAACCAATAAGATGCAATTCTATTTTGACCTATATATTTATGGTTTAAGATCAGGCACCCACTCCAGATGGCTTTGTTGTATTGGCTGTTGTCATCTTTTTTTAAAGGCTTACATCTTTATTTGTAATGAACCTAGCATAACTTAAAATACTAGTGCAATTGAAGTAAAATTTATCTCAAAATTACATGAAGACTTCTAGTCACTTCTGACCATTTTGCTGAACAACTGAGTCCATGAGAAAGTTTTTAAGCTACTGTTGGTAATAAAAGGAAAAATCAGTTAAAATGAAGGGAGGAGGATGAAGAGAAACTGCAGAAAATCACAACTTTAAAATCACAGTCAGCTTCTAGACTCCAGAGCAATAAAATAATCCACATGTTAAAATTTCAGAACTTCATTGCCCCAACTAGTCTAACCTGGATGTAAATTTTAGCGAACAATTCCAAACATTCCCCATCTGACTCGATATAGTCTTTTGAAACCTCAGTAAGAGGTCGCTGATGTGAATGAAGAATACAGGGTACACTGACAATTAGCTTGTGATCTGGAATGGGGAGCACATTCCTTAATGGTAAAGCAGTTTTTTCTTGAACTCTCCTCAGTATAAGACACTCATAAGGGTTTTTGTGTGGAAGATCTAATGGGAGTACAAACTCTCCTGAAGTGGTTATTTTTAACCAGTGCCATTCAGCAACTATCTCCATAGACCACAAAGGATAATGTCTTCCTTTACAAAATGTAGGTGCTTCTGTCTTAGTCACCCAAGTAATAACAACACAGTTTGGAGCAGCCAGTTTAGGGATAGGTATTTGCTTTATTTGCATTGCTGATAAATAACTATACCCTGGGTTCTGGCAAAGGTAGGGGCAGAGTCAGCTAGAGACGCCTGAGGAAAGGCTGGGGACAGAGGCTGTGGGGAGAGAACTGAGAAAGTACCTGCTGGGATCCTGATGCTGAGTCATCCCCCATAAGGAGCAGCCATCTTGCTCAGGCAGACCACTCCCCTGTTGTCATTTTTTTAATTTGACAGTCTAAGGGAAAAGAATCAGTGCCCCTGACTACATAGTCAGATATTGCATATTTTAAAAATTCTGTGGCACACTGGTTGAAATTTGCTTCGCTATAGTAAAATAGCACAGTAAAATCAGCATATATATACTTTTTATTTTTCAATGGACTAGGCTACTGCAGCTCAAAAAGAAAAAGAAGTTCTGTTTTCAAGTAAATGATGAGATTGAGCAGCTGACCTGACTGATCTTTGAGGGGTGATGTAGACTCAGAACCACCTCAGGTTCCACCCAAAAATAATTCATGTACTGGGACAGTGAATAACACATGATTTCATAAATTTAGGATAGCAAACCAAAACAAAGGGTTTTTTTAGTACGTTTATTCTTCCAGACCGGATATTAACTCTTTGCCTACTTGGATAGGAGTGTTGATATTTAAGCCAACTCTCTACTTATTTTTTTTATAAATTTGAATTTATATTTACATTATTAGTTATCTCTTTCAGGTTAACAGAAAACATTTCATTTGCATATTTTGGGTGAAAACTATTGACAAATAATAGACTCTAAAAACTTTAGAATTATATTGTATTAAAAACTATTTTATTTCTTGGGCATAACAGTTTGAAAATACAAAAACTATTAGTTTTAGTTATAACTTTATATAGAATAACAAGAATACATAAAATCATAGAATATAAACTTTTTAGTTTGCATTTTACTTGGACCCTTCTGGATAATAAACACTGCTTTTAGGTGATGTTGGTAATTTTTTAAAGGTAAATATTCAATTAGCTCCTGCAAAATCAACAGAGGTATTGGATATATACACACTCACATATTTCTGTTTACTAAATCTATCTTATTAATTTATTTTTTCATTATTTGTTAATTTAACAAGTATGTATTAAGTTTTTTCATGCTTACTCAGGTCACACATTGTACTTGACAATGGGAATTCGGTTTTGACTAAAGCAGAAATGCTCCTGCCCTCATACACCATAGGTCTTGTTAGAGAGCAGGCAATAGGTAATGACACTTTGAAAAAAAATAAAGTAGAGGAAAAGAGCGTGGGGAATAAGGTTCTGGAGCATTAAAGTGGTAGAGCTTGAGGAGATGACACTATTGAGATTTATCATAATAAATTACATCAGGTAATTTTCACTCATCGCTGATGAGAGGAACAGACTGATAACATCAAATATAGCCATCCAAACCTATGAGTGAGTCTAAAAGGAATCAATAGCTGCACTTGCTGTAATTTCGAGCACCTAATCTTTTCTGTACCTTTGGAAGCAAATTGATTGATTACAACATTTTGTTTATAAAATCAGGCAATTTCCTTTAAAATATATACTTTCGCTACCATTGAATAGGTAAAAAACACAATCTTTCCAAAGGGATTTTCTTCC
>PVJD01005034.1:0-123172 GCA_004026545.1 Mormoops blainvillei
TTTTGAAATGCAATACCTGGTCTTCTCCAGGAACTCTTGTCTGGGCCATCTTTTAAAATACAAATTTTGGGGAGATAATTAAAGAACCATAGCTATATCTGAACAAATCAGTTTGTTTCATTTCTAAATTAGTAAATTCTGATAAAAGTTATTGAATATCTAGATACTTTGACATATCATGAGATACTGAAACATTAATTGCTGGACAAGTCTTGAGTTCCTGCTTTTTACAAGTCAAAAAATCCTGCTTTTGGATTTTTATAACAAAGGGGCTGTAAAGTGGCCCTAGCTGGCGTGGCTCAGTGGATTGAGCGTTGGCCTGTGAACCAAAGGGTATGTGCCTGGGTTGTGGGCCAGGTCCCCGGTAGAGGGCGCACAAGAGGTAACCACACATTGATGTTTCTCTCCCTCTCTTCCTCTCTCTCTAAAAATAAGTAAATAAAATCTTTTAAAAAAAGAGGCTGTAAAGTGGATTTGGAGCTGTAGATAAATGTCTTGTGCTTTGTCGGAGGTGTGTTTCATGAAACTGAAAGTGTTTGGCAATAGAGGAACTGATGTTTCTAATGGTCATGTGACATGTTCATAAAAGTCAATCTAGGGAATGCTGGCTGCTTACTTCTTGGTCATCCTTGGAAATTGAGGTTTCTAAAAGTTAAAAGTTCAAATTAAGTTGGAAAGAAATTGTATAGTTTAATAATATAAGGCATAAGGCATGGAGATGCAATTTTGAAGGACAGGGATTGAAAGTAAGTTATTCTAAAGATGGTTATTTCTGAATGGATAAGAAAGTTTGCGAAAGTTATAGAAGGGCTTATAGAAGGTTCTGAAGGTTACAGAAGTTTGTGAAAATTTTAAATTTGCGAAGAAAGAAACCTCAGTCAGGCTCTAGCACCCTTTCCTCTACCTAATTCCTCTCTGGTAACATTCTTTGATGACTCTGGTGGCACCCGGAGTTGTTTTCATTACACTTTCTCTTGCCCTCATCGGTGTGGGAAACCTACCTGTCAGCTGTGGAGTAAATCCATCTCGTCAATGCTGAGACAGAAAGTAAGGCCGCCCTGTGGACACAGAGTCACCCTCCACGGCCATCCCCAGGAGACACCTGGAACATGGGATCTGGTGAGTCAGGAAACCATCAGTCCTGACGTCCAAAGGGACCCATTCCTTCCCCTTTGTTTGGTGCCCTGGTCATTGGTAAGGCCACCCTCAGGGCACAGGGAAAACACATCAATGGGCAGTGGAGCTGAGTCCCCTGTCTGGGGTAAGTCCATTCCCAGGGCATCTGGCTGGTGCCTTGGTCATTGGTAAGGCCACCCTGAGGGCACGGGGTAAACACGTCCACCTCCTTGTGTCTCTCTGTGTGGGCCATAACTCCTGGAGCATTTATTTTCTGTCACTGGGTTTCTGACCTTTCGGGGCCAAAGCAGCCCTGTTGCAGGCTCTTCCCTGCTGCCTGATTCCTTGGAGTCAAGACCTTCTTTATTTTTACCACTCATTCACGGTCTTTGAAACTTTCATTCAGAGTCAACAGGCCTTCCTGCTTGGTATTAGGGAACTTCCATCCTCTTTTCCAGTCTTCTTAAAAGTTGTCAAAAGCAAATGACAAAAATCTTGTGCTTTCTCTACAAAAATTAGTAATTCAAATTATGTGCATGGTCTTCATGTGTTCAGTCTTCATGTGTATGGTCTGTATGTTATGTGTTCATCTGCGTGTTACATGTGATATAGTTATGGAAGGGTGTAATATTATATTGGCCTAAAGATATTAAGTACTTATATAAATTAAGCAGAATCCTGTGGTCTGGACAAAATATTTGATATTAAAACCAGTTTTAAGTTTGATTAATGTCTATTACAGTTATTATCATAAAATTTACAATATGTTTATTATACTCAGGTTTACAAAGAGTTGATATTATGATTTTTGGTCAAGCATGTTTGACAACCTTCCCAAAGTTCAAATTTTAAGAGACTTTTAACTGAGAAATGCCTTTGAGTTTTTCAACTGGGCCCTTGGAATACCCCAAAGATTTGTTTTCTCTCCTTATAAAAGAAGTTTTTCAACTAATTAGGCCTATTTAATATGCTCAAAGCTTTGTCAAATAGAATAATAACTATGTTCTATTTGTATATATGTATTTTTATCAAAATAGATGTTCTCGAAATTTCAGCCTGTCCCAGGGAAGAACTTGCAAAGATTCAGAATCAAGTTCAAACAGGAATCTCTTAGCGGTAGCAGGTGACCTGTCAGTGACATTGGACAAGCAAAGGGCGATGGTTTCCATGGGGACATCAGGCAGTGGTACCCCAGGTGTTTGTAACCCACACGTTGGGAATTTATGAATTGTTTCCAGTGCTCAATGCACACTTCCTATAAGCCCTGCACAGCATTTTAAAACCTCCATACTGTTTGGTCTTTATAGATATTGAGATTGTGTGTTGAATATAAAAATATGGGCTTTGTGGGGTTTTTTACGTCATTTCATAGTAATTATTATTTACCAAGAAATTGTTATCTTGGAATGTTATATTTTACAAAGAAGCAAAGTTCTTTATCATTTGCATTTTAATCAAATCTATAACCATGTCATTTTAAGTTTTGCCATGTATGAACAGTTACTGTTTTACTCTAATGCAGGGGTATCCAACCTTTTGGTTTCTCTGCACCACACTGGAAGAATTGTTGTCTTGGGTCACACATTAATTACATTGTGACATGTAATCACAAAAAAATCTCATAATGTTTTAAGTAAATTTCCGGTTTTGTGTTGGGCAGGCGTCACGGCCATCCTGGGCTGTGTGCAGCCTGCGGGCCACAAGCTGTACACCCCTGCTCTAATGCATTTGCAAATATATTACATCTTTGGAAAAGTGTATGAAAAGAAATCTGAGTTACTATAAATTATAGGTGTCTAAGCAGGCCATCTCTTTGAAGTAAATGAAGATTAGTAGAACCCTAAGGAATAACTACATTCATGGAAATACTGACAAATAATCAAGACAAACAAAATTGGTTATATGGGACTGAATGAACTGAAGATAATTCTTATTCTTACAACTTTGTTCAAAATATTACTAATTTTAAATCTTTTTGTTTTCCAGACATAAGGAAACTTGTCCTGCCCCCCCCCACCCCTGGAGTAATATAAAATTATACCCTCATAAGCAATGTTGAAATATATATGTTTTTCCTCCCTACCTAATCCCTTCATAGTTTGGCAACTCTTAATGAGTATTATTTTCATGGCAATATGTTTGTTTGCAAGAATCCATTAAGAATCTGTTCTAATAGTACCAGTTTCCAAGTGTGGTTTTATTAACCAAGTTTTTGTCTGGAATGTCATGATCAAAAGAGTCATGCCTGGACTCTGGATGTTACCAGAAAGCCTTAAGGAATTAAGGTAGACTTTTGAAGCAATTAAGAGCCCCTTGGAGAAATGGCCTGGTACCTTGCTTGGTCACATGGTTCATGGCACTCTTTTCCAGGTAAGGAATGAAGGTTACTTTCCTGAAAGATGGCAAGGAAGGAGCCTCAAGACATTTTGGGGACCTCAAGGAATGAGGGATCTACCCAAACCGATACATATTGCAGGCAAAGCCATATAGCAACTCTGTGGCTTGGCTTCTTTGCCCCGAGAGGCTGACTAAAGCTCAATCTGAAGGTTCCTTGTGAAATTCCAACAAAGCAGATTTGAAAGAGCCTATATGATCAGTTACCAGCCTTACTGTGTTCATGCAAATATCTAGGCCAAATTGAAACTAGACTTAGTCTCTTTGATGAAAAATGGGGATAATTTTAGGGAAAGAAATTCTGTTTCAATTAAATCACAATGCCCAATTGTAAGTATTGGACTCTAGTTAAAGTTTTATTTTTCACCTACGAACTGAATTTGATTCTGAATTTTTTTAGTTTTCTTTCAAACTAATGTTTCACTTTTTTCTTTCATCCTTTGACTTGGAATTATTGAGAATTGCTGATGCAGTATCGGCCATACTGAATTTACCTGAGTACCTGATGACATCACCAGAGGTATATAAACTGCAGACGAAGAAGATTTAACAGATTATCAATGCTTAATTTCATTCCAGCAAAAGACTTGCATTTGGAATTCTTCTTAACTTACAGTCTTGTTGCCTGAGATTTGCTATGCTCATTAACCTTTGTGTTCTGTATGTTTTCATGGAGTTCACTATGATCTTATTTACCTGGTTACATGTTTACAAAATTTAGGCCATACTTTAGAAGCCCATCTGCATTGCCACTTCCTGAAACAGACTCAACTGTTTGGCTGAATTGGCTCACTGTCAGGACTAGATGGTTGAGTCGGAAACAACAATTGCATATGAAGATGATGATGCTTTGGGGATTCCAGCCTACCCCTAGCTTGGAAGAATCGGCTAACAGCCTTTCTGTTCCAGTCTCAGATCCTATCCCCTTGTCTCCCTTAGAACAGACAGGAAGAGAATTCCATACCCTACACAGCAGGCAGGGACCAGGACTCTTATCTGCAGGAAGCAGTTACTGAAAAGAAAGTAACCTACCTCCCTTGTCGCCCCTAAAATATTTAAGGGATGGAAGTCTCTGAGGCGGGGAATGAGACAGGATAGTAAGAAGCTAGGAAAATTCCTTGGCAAGTGGAGTAGGGAAACTGACAGATGGCCGAACACAATGGCTGAGCAATTTACAGCCTAGTGCAGATGGTCACCAGGGTGGAAGGCCTGGCAGGGGGTAAAAATGGAAAACAAGGACCTCTCCCCCAGGGTGACCTTTCCTCCCTGGAGATAACATCTAGACCTCAGCTGTATTTCAGCTCCAGGGCCAGAAAAGCAGTAAAACCAGGTGGGTAACACCAAGACCAAACACAATGACTAAAGACCCCCTTTCCTGTCACTGGCCCATCAGTGGAGACCAGGACCCTGAAAGGTCCCACCTGGAGAACTGATGAATGTTCTACTGAAACCCTCCCCTGAGACCTCCCCTAAGGTTCCCACCTACAAGAAAGAGATAAAAGCCTCAAGACAAAGGACCCAGTGTGTACGCTCTCTCTCTGGGGAGCAGCCCGTGCCATTCCCCTTCCTTCCCCAACTATGCCCCCAGTTTTTTCCTTCACAGGCACATGTCTCTTAAATTGTAAGGCAATGGGCAGCTGGCAGCTCATCCCAGGCTGACCCCCTGAATCTGTCCCTAAGGCCTCCTCTTCTCTGGCTTCCCAGGGAGCTCAGGCAGCTCAGCCTAGCCTCTCCTGTTGTTTCTTCTATGCTAAGCCCTTCCTTGTTTCCATCATCCCCAACTTTAATAAATGCATCCTCATAGTCACCTGGACTCATATTGTGAAATGTTTCCTACGTGAAGTCAAGAACTCACACACTACAGCTGGCCTTCGGCAGACCCACTCTGGGTTAGCTCCCTGTCTGGTAACATAACTACCTCTAATCTTTATCACAGTTGTACTCAAGAGATATTATTATACCTGTTTTATGAACAGAAAACAGATTCAGAATCTGGAAAGGTTTAGGTTTTACTCAAAGCAACCCAATAGGAAATGTTAATTTTAGCAATAAAAGCCCATTTTAGCGATTGCTGGGAGTCGTGCAGCCAGATCCAGTGCCACTGGGGGAGTAGGAGAAAAGGAGGAAGTCAATGAAGAAAGGCAGTAATGGATTTTAGCTTTGATCCCCTCATAGCAAGTGTCAAACTCCTGGCCAGGGAGGTCATCTGGAGATGTTTGCCTGAGAGCCAACTTGGAGATGTGATAAATGGCTTTCCATATCTGAAGAGCTATCAAGGGGTAAAGAGAGATAACTTTGATTGCCTGGGACAAGCTGTCAGCTGCCCATTTGTTAAAGCTTCAGAAAGGGTGACTTTGTGTCTGTGTTATGAATAAATACCCCATCCAACAGTGGAGCAGGCTACCTTAGGGGGTGGTGAACCTTCCATCACTTGTGGTAAGTAAGCACAACTGACTTTTCTATTTGCCAGGGATGCTTAAAAAAAGGGATATTTTAGTGAGAGAGGTTGGCTTGGATGATTTCCCTGCACACTCTCAGACCATGGAATTTTCAAAAGGCCAGGCAAAGAATTCTGCCCCAAAATATTTTCAGCAGGAAGCTTTTCATCGAAACAACCCCAATCGCATTTGAAGCTGTAGTCTGGCCTCTGCATGTCTGGGTATTTCCTTTTCATGGAGTAGCAGGGGGCAGGTTGGGTTGGAGGAGCGGTTTCCTCTAGTTGGACCAACTCTGGTGTGACCTCTGATATTTACCTTCTTTGTTCTCAAATAAACCAAACACACAAAAACTCACTTTCCCGGCTCAATAAAACAAGAGAGGCAGCCAGGTAGGTCAGGAGAAAACTGGGGCTTCTGTGAAGTAGATGTGGGGGTGGGGACTCTTACTGAGAATTCAGTAAGAGCCCTTCCCCTTGGTGGGCTCCTCAGAATTGGCTCTGGTTCCAGCAGGCCCTGAAGGGACTTGGACGGGATCTCCTGACCCTTATAACAATGTTGCCTAGACAAACCAGCCCTTAAGCACCTATTGTGTACCCAGCCCTGTCATGCCAAGAGGTTATTTAAGCAGTTCCCACAGCACTGTGTGGTGAATTCAGGTCCTGTGTGTTTTTACCAGTATATATTGTCCTTTTACTTTCAAAACAACGAAGTCACAGAGTTAGTGCATGCTCCAAAGGCAGGGTCTTTCCTGTCTCTTTGATGGGCCTGCTCCAGCCTTGGGCAACTGTGAAACTTGGGCCTGTCTATAACAGCAGGCCGCACAAAGGAGCATCTAGGGGCTTGCTCAGTATGTGCTGGAGACTGGCAGATGCCCAGAGCCAAGGAGGGGAGCAATGAACAGGCTGAGTCAGGAAGCAGCAGGCCTCCCATAAGTCTGGGTTCCCATTAGGCTGAGTGGCTCAGCAAAATATGGGAATCTCGAGTCTATTTCCCTGTATACGTATGTGACATCGGGCTACAAAAGGGGCTCTCCTGGCACCCAGGCATCTGCCTACTTCCTCCGCCTACTTCCCTTAACTCCTTTCCTCTCACTGTCCCTCCACAGCTCACCAGCCTTTTCTGGATTCCTTAAGTGCCCCTAACGCTGCTCTGTCTCCTCGCCTTTGCACAAGCAGTCCCCTCTTCCTAGTCTGTGGGGGTGCCCTGCCCCCACACTTTGTTGTCTGGCACCTATCCCTTGGTATCATCTAAACTAGCCCCCAGTTTTTTCCACTCTCGTGCTTATCCAAGTTACAATCCTCTGTTCATATTTTGTCTCATTATTTCCGTTAGGAGACAGTGAGAGTCGGGACCTTATCTTGTTGGCTACTGCAAATACCTGGTGAGTGAATGAGAGGGCCGGAGGTGTTTCTGGCTGGGAAAAAGACCGCGGAGGCAGCGGGCGTGGGGGCCCAGGGTTCCCAGGTGTAGCCCTAGCTCCTGGCTACAGAGTGTGGTCGACCTGCACCGCCTCCGGGCAAAGACGACCCTCAGACCCGCGCGCGGGGCCCGAGTCGCTGCCAAGGCCACAGGGGGCTGCGCCGGAAGCTGTTCATACCTGCGACCCGCAGCCGCTGACCCTGCCACCGCCGACCAAAGACAGGGACGCCAGATCAGCTGGCGGGCCGCGTGCTCCGAGAGCCAGGGACCAGAGACAAGAGGGGAGGCCGAATCCAAGCGGACATGGCCGCGAGCCCGCCTCGGAACCCGCAGTCGCTGCAGCGTACGATTCTGGGACTTGTAGTTCTCGGTTCCTCAAGAGGCCCGCCCGCGAGCTCCGGGAAAGTGGCGCGTCGCGGGGCTGATGAACTACATTTCCCAGAAGGACGGGAGAAGTTGGGGTCACCGGGAAAGCGTCCCGGCAGGAGTGGCTTCCCGGGCGCAATGGGGCCGGTCCTGGGTGTCAGTGTTTGCCGCGAGGTCCCCGCGTGGTCCGTCCAGAGGCGGTCCTCTGGTTGAGAGGATCTGGAAGTCCAGGAGCAGGGCCAATGAGCAGCTCGGTGGCGGGGCCCGATTGCTGCGGAGGCCTCGGCAATACCGACTTTAGGCAGGTACTGAGCGCGTTAGGTAGCCAGAGGTACTCGGAGAGGGTTCTAGGGGGCCCGCGGGCTCCGCGAGCCTGCGGGCACCGCCCCAACGCTTAGTGGGCGGGTCCATAGTCACCAGGCAACGGGGGCGGGGCCTAGTGAGGAGGCGTGGCTGCTGATGTTGAGGCAGGCGCGCGCGCGCACGCGAGTGTCTGCTTGTGAACCTCTGGGATTGTGTGAGCTTCAGGGACTGCGTGTGTGAGGTCGCATAGTCTGGGGGTGCGATGCGAGTCTCTGAGATTGTGAGTCTCTGAGATTGTGTGATCAGAGTTGCCCTGAGAGCGGGTCCGGGAGTCTGCGTGTGAGTGTGATGACCAACACACCTATGTGACTGAACATGTGTGAGTGCGTGAAGGAGGCATGCGTGTTTGGGAGTGTAGATGGTGGGAGCATGTTCATGTGGGAACTGGGAGAGTCCCCGCTGCCGTTCAACCTACCCAGCTGGAGGCCCGCTTTGCGCGGCGGAATGCGGCCTGTTGCCTAGGCGGGCAAGTGGGAGCGGCTTAGACCTGTGGACGCATCGAGCTGGGCCCGTCTGTGTCTGGAGATTTGGCTGACTGAGCTGGCGGCATCTTTGCAAGTCAGAGTCTGCAGAATTTGCCTTTTCATGGCGTCTCTCCCCCGGCTCCCAATTCCAATGGTTTCCTCTGTCCTGCATTTTCTCTTAGATTTTGCATTTACCTTTTTCATCAATCAACTACTGTCCGTGGAACCATAAGATACATTTCTGTCCGAAGCAGCCTTTAATCTAGCTCATTCATCCCCTCTCCTCATTCATCGATACAGCTGATCTTTATTGAGAACCTAGTTGGGGGATGGTTGGGGCCTGCTCTCACTGAGCTTCATGATAGTGAGGGAGACCATGAGCCTGGAAACAACATTTTCTGAAGGAGATAAAACTGGTCCATGTTTTAGGGAGTAGCTGGTGGGAGGTGGGATTAAAATCCCCAGATAGTGGCTTCCTCTCTGTGAGGAGGTGGTCCGAGGCCTGCACGATGAGCCAGTGGGACCAGAGGCTCTGGGTGCAGCGCTAGCGAGGCAGAGGCCTCAGGGGGAAGCAGTGTTCTGGGTGCCAAGAGAAGGTGCGCGTGGGGCTGGAGGGAGTCAGGACGAGTGGAAGTGGGTGGGTGGGAAGCAGAAAAGAGGGAGATGTCTATTATTTATTATTATTATCATTATCATTATTATTTTAGTAAACTCTTCCTTAGGAATAATATACAATTAGATGAGTGACAGATCAAATGGGCACAGCGCAGGCATTCTCGCACCGTGAACCTTCCCATGGGATGAGCACCAGGACCAAGGTGGGTCATCCCCACCCACGGGGAGCCACCCTTGGAGGATGATTGCACTGCTGAAATTCTTAGCATCTTAAGTTGATACTGAAAATAGCCATTAGAGAACATCTGGATGTGCGTCATCAGTGGTGGGACTGATTCATGTTTCCACCACAGCGAATCTCAGGTGCAAAGGGCACTTGGAATGCCAAAGAGGCATTGCCTGGTTTGGGTGGGTGCTTCATGGACAAGTGACTCTGTGTGGAAGAGGGGCTCATCATTAGGTGGGGGAGCCTTGCAGCCACAGGGGAGGACGCGGAGCCAGGGGCCCAGGGCAGGCCAGGTGGGGCGTTAGGGTCCTGCCCCCCGGGTGCTGAGCAAGGTCTGTGTTCCAGACCTAGAAGCGCGCGGTGAGGATCAGCCAGGGACAGGGGAAGATGACCTTGGTGTGTGCTCCTTTGCCCTTTTCTCTGGAGCCCGAAGGGCCTGTGTGGCTGGAGAGACCTGGGACAGGCCACAGTGACCTTAGTTGACTAACGTTCAATTTTTTCCACTGGTACCCTTGTTGGTACTGTTAAGCTTCCTGTTGCCAAGGGATTTCCCTTCAAAAAAGTAAAACAACAACATACATTACGTATTTGTTTTATGTGGTAGCTCTCCTCCCTCTTCAGGGAAAATCTCCGATTTTGGTTTTAAAGGACCTCAGCCCCTGGCCTGAGTGAACTTCGAAACTCCCCTTTACCCCCTACCCCCTGGGCAGCTGAGCTGCAGGATCTCAGTATGCCAGCCCAGAGCTCTCCAAGAAGAATAGAATGTGTCACATTTATAACTGAAACTTATCTAGTGGCCACATTTGAAAAAGTAAAAAGAAATTGGTGAGATTACTTTTAACAAATTCTATTGAACCCAGTACATCAAAAACATCATTTCGTCACGTGGCACTGTAAGTACTCAATAACCCCATGTGGCAAGTGGCTACCGTATTGTACTGAACAATGCAGCTGCTGGGGACAATGTCCTTAACGAGCTATCTTCTGGGCTTGTTCCATTTGGTACAGAATCTTAGTTTTGTTTTTAACTTAAAAAAATTACCTGTTGGTGTGTGGTGTGCACCTGTTGTAGCCCCATTGGCCAAGGCTCTTCTTTCCCTTGGTACCGTGGGGTTCCAGAGCCTCGCTTCTCAGCTTGGCAGCAGCATGGAGCAAGTTGACTGAGGGGTGGGTGGGAGCAGGGACTGCCAACTTGCTGTCCATAGGCAGGAGCCCCTCCAGGACTCAGAAGATGACTCCAGTGGGGCCTAGGGGTTCTGGCTTCTTGCAGAACCCAGGCTGGCAGGGCACAGTCAAGGTGGGCCGCCTTTATGCCCGTGTATCAGGCCCCTCTTCCATGTGGACTCACCTGCTCTTGTGAGTCCACATGGGTGCTGTCACTCAGTGTAGGTGTCGAGAGGTGCCCTGCAGTTTCTTCATCTGTAAAATGGGGCTAGTGATGGGGCTCTGGTGAGATCCAAAATAAGATGAGGTGGCAGAGGAGCTTTATGAATGGTAAAGTGCATCCCACCTGAGGGTGGTCTTCAGAAGGCAACGTCCCTGTATTCGGGAAGCTTCGAGGTCATACATGAGAGGCTGAGTAAAACATGGGAGGCAAAATGCTGGAGGCAGATATGGGCTATCTCGATTGCCTTTCAGGGCAAGATGCTTGCTGGCTGGACAAATTGTTTTAAAAAATCTTTTGGTGTTATCACTTTAGGCAGAATAAATATCAGGCCATTTTATTGGATGATTCATTTTGTGAGGTTCTCAAAGACAAATCTTTTTTGTCTTCAGTATTTTTTGGACCAGAGTCCAGACAGCAGGGTTGGAGCTCCCCTCTGCCTAACCCTGGGACAGGCCCTGTAGCTCCTGCAGCCTCAGTCTCTTCCACCTCTGCTGAGACGATCCTGGTTTGTCCTTAGTCGTCTCTGAAGATGGCAAATGACTGATGTTTCGATTGTCAGACCAGCTCTGTATTCCTGGAACGACACCCACTTGGTCCTGACATATTATCCTGTGGCTGTATTGCTGGATTTGATTTACTGTGACTGTGTCGAGGATTTTGGTGGCTATATTTATGAGGAATACAATTTATAGTTTTCTTGTAGTTTCTTTGTCTGGTGTTAGTGTTAAGGTAATGCTGGCCTCTTAATGTAAGTTGGGCAGTGGACCCTCCTCTTCTGTATTCTGAGAAATATTTTGTGGAATTGGTGTTATTTCTTCTTTAAGTGTTAGGTAGAATTCAACTAATGAAAACTTCAGGGTCTGTGAATTCAATTCCTTTAATAGATATATGACTGTGTCTTCTTGAATACATTTCGGTAGCTCGTGTCTTTCCAGGATTGGGCCATTTCGCCTGAGTTGTTGTGCTGTAGGCGTAAGCTGGTTCCTAGTGTTCACTCCGTACCCCTGTCACATCTGCGAGGCCGGCGGGAAGGCTCCACTTTTGATCCTGGTATTGGTAATTTGTGTCTTTTTTCCTCCTTGGTCAGTATGGCTAGAGGTTTACTTATTTTATTTTTTCCAAAAGAACAAGTTTTGGGGTTCATTTTTTCCCCTCTAGTTTTCTGTTTTCAATTTGGTTGATTTTGAATCTTTTATTTTTTCCTTCTGCTTGCTTTGAGTTTAATTTACTCTTCTATTTCTAATTTCTTAAGGACAAAGCTTATGTTACTGTTTTGAGACTTTCTTTTTTATTAATATAAGCTATACATTTCCCTCTTAACCTTGTATCCCACAATTCCTTATATGTTTTATTTTCATTTCATTCTGTTCAAAATACTTTAAAATTTCCCTTTAGACTTTCTCTGGACCCATGGATTATTATACTTTAACAAGTATCTTTCTGTTATTGATTTCAAGTGTAATTCTGTTATGGTTTAACAACATATTTTATGCTTTCTTATTCTTTAGTATTTAAATGTAATATTTGCTTTGGCCCAGAATGGGCCCTCCCGTGGTGGGTGCATCCGAGAGGAATGGGCCCTCTCCTGTTGTTGTGGGCGTCCTGCCCATGGCGGTGGGTCCATGTGCTTGGTGCCCAGGTCAACACGGATGGTTTGCCTTTTACTCTGTCCGTCACTGAGAGAGGAGCGTCGAGGTCTCCAGCTGTAATTGTGAATTTGTCTGTTTCACCTTTTAGTTCTGCCAATTTTTGCTTCATGTGTTAGCCTCAGTTTTTTAGCCTGAGAGATGGGCGTGCCTCCCAGGGTTGCTACATGGACTGAATACCGTAGCCCTGGTGGCTAATGTCTCCCAAACTCCTCTAGTGCCAGACTCTGCTGAGTGCTTTCCTTGTATCACCTCATTTAATACTCGAGAGTCCCATGAAGGAGGTGCCGCTACTGTTCAAAGCTTACGGAGGACGTGTTTCCTGCCTAAGCTTACAAAGAGTGTCGAGCTGGGCCAGTCTGCAGCAAACCTTGTTCCAGGACTGTCCTCTGTCCTGCCTCATTAAAGCCCTTGCTGGGCTTGGCGCCCAGTAACTTTCCAGTGAAGGTCAACTGGCTTATTGTTATTATTACCTTTAACTCATAATGCGTATTTAAGTAAATATACTCAGTAGGGCTGACCTATTGGGGTCTGTCTGGGCCCTTGAGGGTGACTGTAAGGGAAGGGGCTGCAGTTCACAATCCTGCGGGGGGAGAAGGGAGAGGGGACCCCAGGGGAACAAGATGAGGACTTTGAGAAGCCCAGGACCAAGCCACAGCTTCCACTCCCAGTCAAGCTGGGCCCCACTGGCTGGGGGGCTTGGGAGCCCTCAGAGCCTTTTTCCTATGGCCCCAGACACAGCTGTTGAATGAGGAAGAATGAATGGACAATTTCCCTGTCCCGCAGGGAGTTATGGATTTAGGGGATTGGAGCAGCTGCTGGCCATTTCTTTTCGTTGTGGGGTTTAGGGACACTCTGAAGCTCTGTTTTTCCAGGAAGTGTCTGCAGCGGATCACTGTCACATTGTGACATCTCAGCAAGCGTCCTGCCCGAAGAGGGCTTGCAGGGCTTGCCTGACCTTCATCTCCAGCACGGGGCCACGTTGCCTGGGTCAATGTTCTGTCTCTGGCTTTTCCCGAGATTGCCTGAATACCCGAGGGGCCCTTCTAGAAGGAGAGGTGAGATGTCTCTCTGATTAAGCCAACAGAGGGAGAGGACAGAGCAACCTGGGCCCTAGAAGCACCCTCTGAACCTTGTACTTTCATACCTGTTTCCCTCTCTGTCCAGAGTGTGACCTTGGGGGGACAGTCTCATCACCCCATTTCACCCAAGGAAAACCCCCGGCTGCGACTGGTCATGGGAGGCCTGCTTGTATCTTTCCTGGAGGACAGAATACCCTGATTGCAGCCCGTGTTAGAGGCTGACCAGAGACCTTCTTTTGAGTCAGTGCTCCCCCACCCCAAAACAGAGTAGGAAAAACAAGGTCGGGGAGCTGCCTTAGGATAAAACTTCTTCAAGGAAGAAGGCTTTGGCACATTTACCTTAGCCTGTTCCAGGCACACGGCTCTTAACCAAAGTTGGCTAGCGCATGTTGCCCGAATCCACTGAGAAGGCCAGGGGCATGTTGGGTTCCCCTGGGAGAGGTGTGGCGTGGGGGCGGGGAGGGGCTGTAGCTCCAAAGATATATTTCACAGTGATAGAGAGTTCTGCTGGACGATCCCTGTCCCCTTAGGCCCCCACCGCAACCCTTCCTCCTGCCCTTTGGTGTATCACACGTGGATCTTACTTGCGATCAATGTGACTTTGACTCTTTGGGCCCCTGCTGTTTATTTGGATGTCACAATGTGACCCCGGGTGCTGCTGACCTGTGGCAGGTCATTTCCTGAAGTGTTCTCAAATCCCTCAGTAAAGTGAACTTGCCCCGAGCCACTTCCTTACCTACCGATGGGGCTGCAGTAGTTGAACCCGTCCGCTGGACTGCAGGGAACCCTTCCTGGCTGCGGTAGGTAGTGCCTCCTGTTCAGGCACGGAGAAGAGCTCCGCAGTCTGTGGCTTCAGAGGGCGTTCCCTCCCTAGGGTTACTGGGCAGAAGAAAGCCAGGATCTCTGCTACTTTAATAAGGTTGGTGCGGAGAGGGGGCAGGCGGGGACACTTCCCTTGGTGACAGCGGCTCATAGGCGTGCAGGCGTAGCTGAGGGACCTCCTGCTCTGCTCCCTTCTGACCTGTTGTGGGCTCTCTTCTGCCAGTCCAGTGAGAGGAGGGATGTGTGCCCATTAAGGTGGGTTTTGTCTGGAGTGGGAAGTCCGCAGGGGCTCCCTTCTGCTGCCTAGCATCTTCTGTGGACCGTGACTCGTTCTGTTCTGCTGAGCAGGCCTCTCTGGGCAACACAGATCCCTGTCACTCTCCAGGGTGATTGGGGCATCTGATACTTTCCTCCTGCCAAGGCAGGTTGACCCCAGGGCACTGGGACCCCTGGGGCAGGGGTGCGAGGTTTCAGTTGTCATCAACTCAGCCCCAGCCGGGAGGCCACCTGGATGCCGTTGTTGCCAGCGTCAGACAGTGCTCACTGTTTAACCTTTTGGTGCCTCAGTTTCCCTCATCGGTGGAAACTGCTCCCACAGAAGATGGAAGGAACACAGTTCTTTCTCATTCGCCTGGTCTCTTCGGGACTTTCGCCCTTGCCCCTTTGGCAGCGGTGGCTCCAAGTCCTGACTGAAAGCCCAGTTTCTATGAGGAATCCAAAGGGCGGGACTGGCCAGGCTCTGCTCTCAGCCGGAATCTGGGGCTTCCCTCAGCCCCTGACTTTTTTTATCTGCAAAGCAGGTGGAACGACAGTGCTTCTCTTTCTGTTTGGGAAGCCTGCCGCAGGTGAGGTATGTGAACTTGGAACTTTAAATGAGTGCTCACTGGTCTTGTGAATTGGCAGGCTCAGCATCTGTTGAGTGACACTGAATTGAATTCTTGAAACTATCTTAAGCATTTGCAAGGACAGTGTTTACCCCAAGGGCCGGGTGGCGAAATAGGGGACGGCATTCCTAGGTCCCGGCGTTGCCCGGGACTAACGCTCTTTTCCCGAGGTGTGATTCACACCTGGTGAAGGCACAGTCCTCAGGGCCCTGCTGGGGAGGCCTGACAAACGAGTACTCCGGCTACCCAGGCTCGGTCACCCCAGAGAGTCCCCGCATCCCCGCAATCAGCACCCAGCCTTGCTCCCCAGGCAGCTGCTGTCTGGGGAGCTGTGCCTTCCTAGACCTCCCTAACCATTTGCCTGCCTCTCCTCCCTGCTTCCGACCACAGGGCTGGGCTCCCGTTGGCCACCAACTGCATCGCACCCTCTCCCCAGCTGGATGGGACTCTGTCTGTACCTCACATTTGGCCCTCTCTGCTCGTGCTTGGAGGCCCAGAGCTGAGGGCACACAGGGTTGCCTGGGTCCTTGAAAAGGCGTACACTCCCTGAGCCAGCCCCTGGCCCCCATTAGTACCCAGTGAGACGTGATAAAGATCAGAGAATCCTGAGATAGTATAGGCTGCAGGAACGCCAGTGGGGCCTGGGGATCAGGCCCGTGGGACTCTGAACCTGGGCCTCGGGACACGAGGTGCTGAGGGCTTGAACAACAGCACGCTGGGTTGGTGGCTGATGGTGGGAGGGTGTGTCTTACTCCTCCCTGCTTGGTGGGAGTTGGACCACAGCCAGCTGTACACCCCGACTATGGGGGCGTTTTCATCATCTGAACTCAGCTGCCTGATTGTGTTCAAGGGCAGAAGGATGGGGAATAGAGGAGCAGGGCTTAGCAGAATGGTGCCCTGGCAGGACTCGCCTTGAAGGGGGCATCTGGCCAACAGTAAAGTCCTGGTCTGTGGAATTGCCATGGAAATCCCATGGGACTTTCAGTGTGAGAGTTAGCAAGTGGCAGGAAGCACATATCATGTCCCTGGCACTGGCCCTGAGACTCAGGGGGTACGCCCAGGCCCTCAGGCCCTTTCTGGGGAGCTGCGGGTGGCCAGGCACCCGGCTGGTGGGGATTTCTGGGTTACAGAGTTGAGGAATAGGGATGACGGTACCTGACTGGGCAATAGAATTCAGGGAGGGCCAGGAGTCATCCCTAAACACTGTGCAACTAGATGCACACCCCTGGGACAGGAAGGTCTCAACTGGGGTGACCTGCCTTCAGTAGATTCCAGCCCTGGGGTTTCTAAGGACCTGCAGAAGCCCCACCCTCTCCTTGGTCTGGCCACACCATCTCCTGCCAATGCTTGTGAACATTGCTAGATTTCCCAGCTTAAGAGATACCATGAAAATAAATATTTGTGAAGCACAGCGTCTGGCCAGCTGGTGACTCTCTGACAATGCCTCCAAGTCCAGCAGGGTCTGCTGTCGTTCTTGGCTGCCCACCTGTAGAATCCTCACAGAGGTTTCCTGCCTCCTGTTGAAAGCCAGAGGGAGGGGACTACAGTCCCAGGAGCTCAGGTGGCCAAGCCAGAGGGCCCCTCAGAGACGTACCTTTCACTCCTGATTTTTACTAATGATTAAACGGGGGCTGGTGTTGGCTGAGCAAACATTTCCTCTTTGTGTCAGGCAGAAGATACAAAAGATGAGGGGAAAATGGCTCCTAGCCCAGAGAGCAATTGCAAGATAGGGACAGATAATCAAATATTTGTAATGGGGTGTACACTAAGGAGACAAAGGAGGGTGCCATGGGTGAGGGTAGAGGAGATGCTCCCACTGAGTCTTGAGGGGTGAATAGTAATTTGCTGGGGGGAGTTACAGAGGGAGAGAAGGCATTTCAGGCATGTGCATAAGCCATTGTGAGAGGTGCAACACGCCATGTTTGGAATGGGCAGAAGGGCAGGGGGGCGGGTGGGAGGCTGGCAGGTGAGGTAAATGGAAGCTAATTGTCACCTGTCAGTGCTGAGAGCGGGAACACCTAGGTTGGTGAGGTGGCTGGGGGTATGCAGGGTATGACAGACAGTGTGGCTCGGGGAATGCCATTCTGAGAGCCATTGGATGTGCTAGTGTTTGGAACAGGGGAACCGTGGGACCACCGAACAGACTGAACCTGTGGATGGGGTAGGGGCAGCGTCAAGGCAGGTTTGGGCTGGCGGTGGAGATGGGTACCAGGTAGAAGGGGCAGGGATGAGTGAGGCTTTCCTCTGCTGAGGGGTCTGCTCTTCACACCCTCTGGAATGGCCGAGCAGGACCAGAGCAGGGCTCCACGTGGTCCCCAGACCAGTTTCCCCCTGTTGCCTGTAGCTCCTGAGCTACCAGTCAGCCCCATCACAGCCTCTCTATGGACAGGGCCTTGTAGTCAGACATGCTTAATAAATGTTTCTTATCAGACAGAAGCCGGAATGTCCTCAGGTTCAGCCCCAGGGTCTCGAGTCTGTGGGGCTGTGGTGCGGATGTCTCTCTAGCTCAGTTTTAAGGCATTTTCCCGTTGCTTGTCTGTCACGAGCGGTTGTATCTTGCCTGGTATGTTCTTTAGGGGAACCTGAGGCTTACTGCCACAGTCCTGGGTTTTGTGAGGCCCTGCTCTGAGAGCTGCCAAGTCTCTGCAGTTCTGACTGAGGCCAGGACACAACTGGGACAAGACAGAAGGAAGCTGGAAGGCCCTGTGCAGTTCGCATGCCTGCCAGATGGGTGCTGGCAGTGCCCACAGGGCGCCCCGAGGCCACGGTCAGCCTGGGGCGAGGCTGTGCATCCAGCTCCCCTCCTCTCACTGTTGGCTGAGCAGTTCTTCTGTTGTCATTCAGTTATTAATGCACTTGGTGCTCACGTGGTCACTTTCCCTCAGTCATTTCATGCACACATTCACATGATAGCGCACCTTCTGTGCCTTTGTTGGTTCATTCGCTCTTCACGCACTGTTAGGTCGGCCTGAATTGGATAGCTTCTCTCTGCGTGGGTGCACCCTTGGCCACAGAGAGGGGAGTTCTGCTCTTGAGAAACACAGGCTGATGGGAGAGGAGGCCCACACAAGTAAAGGACATGCCAGGCCACATCCCCCACATTCAGTGGCTTTCCGGAATCTTCCCACGGTCACACTCAGCAGCGTTGTCTGGATGGCAAGCCGAGTTACGCCAGGAGAAGGTCCTGGTGGGGCGGGTGGCATGGAGGCCACTGCTTGCCCCCCGGGCTCAGGGGCGGGGGGGGCAGACCCAGTCAGGAGCTTCAGCTCCTCCCCCCACCAAATGCTTCGGGAAAGAAGGTGCCATATCCCCAAGCAACAGAACAAAAGCACCATGAGAATAGACGTTATGGGAAAGGCCAGAGCTCTGCTGGACTTAGACTTATTTTTACTTGAATTGCATGTGGAGAGTCGCCAGAGTATTTTCAGCACTCTGGGCCTCTAACAGCCTTTCTAACAAGAAAAAGAAAAGTACAAAGAATAATGCAGGGACTCAGTAAATACTTACCACTCAAAATGTGGGCGGTGTCTTACCATTCTTAAAAAAAGTAATCAATGTTGAAAGAATTCAGCTGTTCTCCCCTCTGATCCCTAGAGGCAGGGGTTCTTGACTGTGGGCTCTTCTGTCCCTGGGGGACCTTTGGGCAGGTCTGGAGACATTTTTCGTTGTCACCACTGGGGGAAGCTACCCTTATGGCGTGAGTGGAGACCGGGGTTCTGCTGAGCACCGCACTGCGTGGGGTGGCCCACGACAGTGCCCAGCTCCGGGTCCACAGTGTGGGGGGCAGAGAGGCCATGCTCCAGATATAACAAGTACCACGAATTCCGTGTATTGCATGCCAGTCTTTATTTAAACACACAGAAAAAGAATATTTAGCCATGTGGTTGAGTGTTGTTTTCTAAAAATGTTATGTATGCTTTAGAAATTTTGCAGCTTGCCATGTTCAATTGGCATGTTTTTTAGAATATCAAATGTTGATACATATATGTGGTTTATTTTAAATCCTGTAGCTTGCCTACTTTAGGAATGGGCTGCATTTTGTTTTTCTGTTCTTCCACAGATGGACACGTTTTCTCTCTCTTTTAAATTTAAGAGCAGACCCTTACTGGAAATTCACAGCCCTGTTTCCTCCTGCTCCCACATCCCTGCCTCCCCAACACAAACAACTGTCCTTGACTTTTGCTTTGAAAACTTTAGTCACTCTGATAAGCAAAAGCTGCCTCCCATCCCTGGCTATGAGAGGTGGCCTGCTATATACTCAGTGTGGCCTACTGCTATTGTGTAGTTCATTTGTTTTCTGAGACCAGACTTTTTCACTCCTTACATCTCTGAGATTCATTCTTGTAATTGTAGCTCTTTCATTTCCCCCTGGTATTTAATATTCCGTACTGTGAACACACTGTCATGTAAAAAATGCCATTCTCCTGTTGACAGATAAGAGGGCTGCTTCCACTTCAGTGTTCTCTCAAGCAAGGCTGCTGTGAGCTCTGCTGTGTACATGTGCAAGCGTTTGTCCAGGGTGTGCACCTGGGACGGGAATGCACATTTGTCTTCCAAAGGGATTGTAGAGATGCAGTCCTTTCCCTCGCTTCCTTCATTTACATGCCCTGTAAATGTCCTGACCTTCTGTCGGGACAGACGATCTGCATCGGTCACTCCAGCGGGCCGTGCCTTGGTTTATCTCGCCAGGCCTCTATCATGGCTACCGGTTATTTTCCACCATCACATAAAATGATGTAATGAATACCCTGAAAATTATGAGAAGTCAGTAACATTTTCAGTTCTAGAGGCAGGCGAGGGAGGATAGTCTTGTGCCCAGGCCACATGGCTGGAGAAGGCAGTGCTGCGCCCGCTCCAGGCGACCGAATGCCGGGAGCAGCGCCCTGGAGGCTGGGTGGGGGCCCTGGGGGAAACGCAACTGATGCCACGTGCAGTGTGCTCCAGGACTCAGTTTCCCCTTCCTACCGTGGTGACAATAAAGCGAGGTAGAAGTGGGCATGACTCCCACTAATGGGCTCTGGAAGGCTGTTGTGCTCCTTGCCTCTACTTAGATGGACACGTTTGCATTGCAAGTGTGCAGTTAGGGAGAGCTTTGCACTTGGCACATGTGTGAGGTTCTCTGGGACAAGTGCCTGGGAGTGGAACCATGGCTACACTACCAACACTCAGGGTTGTCTGCTGTTCAGGTGGTTGAGAAGAGGCACATCAGTTGCTTGGCTTGGTTTACCTGGCTGCTGGTGAAGCTTTGCACTTCTTTCTGCACACAATGCTGGCCCCTCAGGTTTACCCTGTGGCCTCCGACCACCTCAGCAGGGCCCCAGTCACAGCATTCTGGTGAGGCAGATGTCAGGCCCAGTGGGATCATCTCATCAGGGTGCCAGACACTCACCCTCTGGGCCACCCATTTCCCTGTCTGGCATCCCTGCACACTGTTCTGTGTCTTACCTGGCTCCCAGTAGGGTACGACACAGCTGATTGAGTTTTGGCTCTTTATCTTCAGTTTTATGAGATTACACTGTAGTAACCTTTGTTGGACTTGGATGTGCCCGGTGTGTTCCCAGAGGGTAACTTCTGAGTTCTGGGGGCTTGTCGCTCCTTGGGCTGCCCTATGTGTGGGCTGGGTGGGGCCAGGAAGGGGCTGGTGGGTCTCCTGCTGACACTGGCTCTGTCCCTGCAGGCAGACCTCTGCATTATGACCTGGCTGCTGGGCTACGTGGACCCCTTAGACCCCTGCTTTGTGACTGCCGTCCTCACCATCATTTTCAACCCGCTCTTCTGGAACGTGGTAAGTGCCCTTGGGCCCCTGTGCAGACAAGGGGAGGAGCCTCTCTTCCTTCCTTCCGTCTGCCTGCAGCCAGCGTGGAGCCATCCTTTCTGCTGGCACCTGGGTAGGGGATGCTGAGCAGGGAAACCCACGCTGTCCTGGCATTGGCAGGTGGGCCCGGGCTGCTGCCTGGATGGCTGGGGTAGCAGGGCTGACTGGATGGGGCGGCCCGCCTGTGCCTGGCGGTCTTACTCTGTCTTCTCGTCGGTGACGTAGACTGTCTCAGGTTAGGCTTCCTTTTCTCTCTGTCATGCTGTTAAGTGAAGCCACATGTGCATGTGAGCGCCATAAACATTATTATTTTCCCTAAATGAGGCTTCCTGCAGAAGGGTTTATGCACCACTGGCCTGAGGTGTGCTGGGCAGTGAGAACAAACCTGTGAGAAGTGAAAATAGGGGGCAGCACAGCTCACTTTTCCGCGGGGACAGAGGGCGCTGGCAGGACAAGGGCTGGGAGGGTGGCAGGCTGAGTGGGAAGCAGCCCGGGCCCCGGAGGGAGGCCTGGGAGGGAGGACAAGCCATCCTGCTGCAGCCTGTCCCTGAGACTGCCCCTCCCCCAAGCTCCGCCATTGCCAGTCATACTCTCCCGTGTCGCCACTGCTAGACGGACAGAGCGGGTGGCGGGGTGCCCCGGGAGCTGCGCAGGTGGTCCGGGGGGCCGCATGCTTGGGTTTGCTGATGCAGAGCCCTGAGCATCCTGTGACTGCCCTTGCACATGCTGGAAGAGCAAGGCCAAGCTCAGTGTTAGCAATACCCTGTTCCAGGCAGTTTTCATTCCAGGTGACCTGCTGGTCTCTGAGGCAGAACAGGACATGTTTTTCATCTGGTTTATGAGTTAGGTCTGTCATCCGTCTGGGGAGATCAGTAATGGGGGCGAAGATGCTCATCTCAAGGAGGCGGTATTGTGGTTGTGCTGTCCCTCTTGTCCTGAACACGCTGGACCTGCCCGGGGGGGTTAGGCCAGTCTCCAGTGGGAGTGGACTTGAGGGGAGCGGGGAGCTCTCGGGGACAGAGATCCAGAGCTTGCTTTGTCAGGCCTCCGGGACCCCTGCCACACTCCCGGGGGCCCTTGACTCCCCCACCCCTGCCACCGTGCTTCCGCTGGCCCTGACCTGACACAGGCCTCCCCACAAGAGCTGACGTAGGTGGGTGGCGCCTGCAGAGCCCCTCAGCCCTCCTTGCTGGAGTCTACTTCCCCTGAGCCTGTGCACTCCCCACCCCCCTCACCCTTCAGCAGCTGCAGCGGCAGACAGCGAAGGGGCAGAGGCGGTGGCGGGCTGGAGGGTGGCCCCAGATAGCTCCACATCCTAATCCTTGGAACCTGGGAGGTTACTGTGTGTGGCAAAGGGCTGGACGGGGCACTTTGTAGGTGTGACTAAATACAGGATATTGAGATGGAGAGATTCTCCTGGATTATTGGGGTGGATCCTAACTACAGTCAGGTATACCTTGTGAGGGGGGAGCAGAAGGAGGTGTGGGGATGCTGGCCTTGAGGACTGTAGGGGTGTGGCTGTGAGTGCACAGGCCGCAGCCCCCCAAGGCCGCAGTCCCCCAAGCTGGAAGAGGTAAGGAATGGCTCCTTCCCAAGAGCCTGTGGAAGGACTGTGGCCCCGCGATACCGTGAGAGAATGTGTTCCTGTTGTTGTGACCCACCCAGCTTGTAATAATTTGTTACAGCAGCCACAGGACACTAATACAGACACTAAAATGCTGTCGACCCCTGCTGACAGACACTGGGGTCTGCGAGAGTGCGCGCCCGTCTTTCTAGTCCACAGGCCTTTCCCCACAAGCCTGGCCTTGAGCAGTGGTCATGCCAGTTCTCCCAGCACTGTGGGCGTGGCTTGGCAAGTACATGGTGGGTCCCGGGGACACTTCCTCACTCACAGGCCCCTTAACTATTTCCTGCTGGTCCTTTCAAACGCTGTGTTTCTGTGAGTTCACTTTCGAGCTGTGTGGTGGCCTATGGCAGTGCTCCTAATGGCTCTGTGGTTAAGGTGCGTAAGATTTGGAAGTCAGGCAGCTCAGGTGCATGCATTTGTCAAAGGCTTTTCTACTTTTGACAAAAG
Source organism: Mormoops blainvillei (assembly GCA_004026545.1). NCBI lineage: Eukaryota > Metazoa > Chordata > Mammalia > Chiroptera > Mormoopidae > Mormoops > Mormoops blainvillei. The sequence goes on from PVJD01005034.1 coordinate 23,112, forward strand.
TTTTTGATTTGCCTTACTTTCGGAAAAAAACTGTTCAGTGTCATTTATGGGTGTATGCGGGGGTGGGGGGGCGGAGAGCGAGTGTGAGTGCTCTTCAGAGTCGTTTTAGAATGAAAAAAGTTCCAGAAACATGTTGTGGTTTCGTGAGCTGCTGCCCAGGAGGGCAGCAGACGGGCACCCGCAGGCTGGCATGCTGGACCCCAGCTCCATGACACAGCGAGAGGCTGCGCCCGAGAGACCACTTGGTGAGCCTGGACGCAGCCCCCCTTGCAGCTCCTGTAGCGCCTGGCAGGTCTTGCTGCCAGCACCTGCCGAGTGCGTTTCCTGTCAATTTTAGTGAATTGTGGCAGCAAAGGCTGTTACTCTCCCCTTTGGAAAGCAGGGCTTGAAGAACTTCAGTCATTTCAGTCAGTCATTGTACTGAACACAGGAGCACGTGGCCTGGCCCTCAGGGTGCTACACTCCAGGAAGGACGACAGTCCATGAACACATACAAGCAGGGGAAGGGGTGGGAGAGCAGGGAGGGCTGGGCAGGGGTGACCTTCTAGCAGAAAGCTGCCCCTCTTGAGGGGAGGGAGCCCTTGGGTATCAGGAGGAAAGGAAATAGCAGGTGCAGAAGTCCTGGATGACTTCAAGGGGCAGCCACTGGCCGGAGTCCACCAGGGGGATCATGGAGGGCAGGGCGGAGAGGGGCTGGGACAGCAGCGAGGACTTTGGGCTCTGAGCAGGCAGCTGTGGGATGAGTCACCTGGCCTGACCCCGGTATTCAAGGTTGACGTGGGCTTCGGTGAGAACACATGAGGGCAAGGGTGGAGGTGGGGGCTGTCATAGCAGTGGGGGCCCAAGACATGGATAGAGTGGCCCCCGTGAGCTGGGAAGAATCGTTAGATGCCGGGCCCGGCTTGAGGAAGGGTCACCTGGATTCACATGGTTTGGTTGGTAAGTGCAAGAGAGGAGGTATGGCTAGCTCCACGGTGGGGACCCGAGTGACTTATTAGTAAGAAATATACATGTGGTCTCCTAAGTGTTGAGTACAATAAAATCCAAAAGAACTGGCTTCGGAGAGCATCCTCGTTGGTGACCACGTAGAGAAGTGGGGACAGTGGCACACCCAGGACATGGAAGTCCTTTTCCTAGACCTTGCTCCATGCGTCTCTTCTATCTGGCTGTTGTTTTGTATTCTTTAATGTCCTTTGTAAAAATCCAGTGTATAATCTGGCTTCCTGAATTCTGTGAGCCGGGTAGACAGTGTCAGAACTGAGTTGAATCGTAGGACACCCAGCTGGTGTCAGAGAATCGCTTGGGTGTGTGGGAAGAAAATCCGGGTGCAGAGTGGTAGAAAGAGTGGCCATTGGCTGAGATGGGACCCTGAGGGAGGCGAGGGTTGTGGAGGAAGAGAACCCAGTTCCTGCCCTGTCAGACTTTCCATGTCCGTGGGGCTCCAGTTGGAGATGGAACCCTTGTGAGCCTGGAACTGAGGGGAGCGCTGGGGGGCTGGAGATGACGTCGGAGGTGCTGGGGCGTGGTGCCCAGCGCTGAATCTGGCCTTGGACCCAGACCGGCCTCCTGTGCAGGGCCCACTTTCTGCCTGCCTGGGACGGAGCTCTCTTGGCAGGGCTCCCAGCATCTTAGCTGAAGGGGCTGCCCGCGTATTGGCACACTCTCCCACCATCCAGCACCGCAGCCAGTCTCGCTCCCCTCCCCTCCCCAACTCTGGCAGCTGGTATGTCTCCACTGCCGGCATCCTATTCCTAAGGCTGGCATCCTATTCTCCAGGCTGTGAGCTCTGTGTTGCTCTGTCCAGGGGAGGCTTTCTGCCTTCCCCTTTTTGGTTCCCTGGGGAAGTTTTAACATTGCTGACCATTGCTCTTGGTTGACACCTTCCCTCCCCACGCCCCACCTGCTTTCCTAGCTCACAGTCTGCGGTCCCCGTGAAACTCCTGTCCTCTGCCTCCTCGTCCTCTGCCTGTCAGTCCCTCCCTCAGCAGATGTTCATGGAGAGCCGCTGTGTGTCATGCACGATGGGGGACAACATGTGCTGTCTCTGTTCTCAGAGATTACATATCGGTTTGTAATTAAAATTGTGAAAAGAGAAGGTGCTACAGGGGGACTAATTGGGGCTTTTCCCTTCATCACCTGTGTCTCAGCCTCTGGCCCAGAATCATCTCAGAGGACCAGGAGCTTGGGGACAAGTGTTGTGGCCCCATTTGGGCATGTCAGACCCAAAAAGGAGCTGGCTCTTGGGGCCCCAGCCAAGACTTCCTTGAGGTGCTCTCCTCCACCATCCCCAAGAAGGAGGAGCCCTGTCCCGGGCCCAGGGCAGAGCTCCAGGGCTCACTTTCCATCCTTTCTCTTGCCGCCCCCCCAAGCTGGCCCTCACAGGTTCACTCACTCAACACGTGGCTCCCGCCATCACAGGGCAGCCGGTGCTGCCTGCTGCTCACTGTCCTCCCCAGGCTTCCTGACATGCACACTCCTTCACTCATACATCGTAACCACAGGGCCAGGGGTTGATTCCCACCCGGTGCCCTGACACACACGCCGTTGCTCAGAGGTGCCCTGTTTCTAGGAGAAAGTGTGAGCTCTTTCGTGGGGCCTGTGAGGCCCCTCCCAGGCAGCACCGTCTCCCCTGCATCTCAGTCTCTGAGGGTTCCCGCCCTTCCCCGGTGTTCCAGCCTCTCACCCAGGGCCCCCACACACCTGTGCTGCTTCCTCCAGGCTGTCATCCCTGCTCCTTGCAGCCCCTTCTCCAGCCCTACCCTCTTGGTCAGGGTTGCTGACCTTGACAGTGGAGCCATTCGGGGCTGTCCTGTGCCCTGCAGGGCATTTGACCACGTTGCTGGTCTCCACCAACCAGGCGTCAGCAGTAGTCCCGAGTCCTGGCAGTTTCCAGTGTCTCCAGACATTACCAGTCGCCCCTGTAGCTCCCAGCAAGGTGGCCCTCGGTGCCACTGCTCTTGCCTGTGTGCCCTGCATGTCACTCGCTGGCCCTCGGCCTTCTTAACCTGAGTGCAGAGAGAGCTGACACTGCGCCTGTGTTGCCCCCATGCCCAGCCCAGCGCATAGCAGCCAGTGTGCACTGTGGGGTGGCGGGGGCAGAGAGTCAGCCTCGCGTGGGCTTGCACCCAGCACCACCTCACAGACGGGCCTGCAGGCAGTGGTGGCTGGCTCCCGAATGGGGCTATTTCCCAGTTTTCTGCTGTGGCCTCCGGTGGGTGAGGGCCATCCCCTAGGTGACATTTGCCTGGGCATGCCTGACTGCAAAGATGGGATGGCAGGGGTTTCCTTCTCCCTGCCCCCACCTTGGAGCTGGTGACGGCCCTGTGCATGGCAGCCCCTGGGACACCCTCTGAGTCAGACACAGGGGAGCGAGCCCTGTCCTACTGTAACACAGGCTGGGGCTCCCTCCCCCACTGCTTACAGGAGAACTTGTTCATATACTTTGGTGTCAAAGGCAAACTGCTTGTCATGGACGCCAGAGCGGACTGAAGAGCATGGGCATGTTTGGGTGCCCTGGTAAACTTGGTGGGCTTGTAGACAGAGTGACCGTATTGTTAATCTTCCCCATGGGGACCTTTGGGAGAGTAAAGGGGGTCATTAATAACCCTGCCAGGACAGCACGTGTAGGTGGGGACTGGCCTGGCACGTTGGTTTCTTCTGCATTGGGGGTGTGCTTTGGGGTTGTGCTCTTCCAAGCCCCCCGCCCCCCAGCACACCCACTCACTTACAACCATGCCTGAGACCCACCACCCTCCACTGGTCAGTGCACAGCCCCCAGGACACTGCGCCCCTTGCCCCTGCCTGCAGCCAAGCCTCAGACCCCTCTCCCTGAGGGTAGGATCCATCTCTGGGGCCTGGGCTCCCTCACACATGCTCATGGGGTGAGTACATTCAGTGGGTGGGGTGCCGAGACATATTGTCATCGGCTTTCCCAACCAAACCGTGGCCAAAACCCTGGCTGTGCCCTGTCAGTGCCTGCTGGTCCCACATCTGCAGCAGGACAGCCAGCCTGCCCCTTGGCCCTGGGCTTTCCTAGGTGCAGTCCTAGAGTCCCTCCGTCCTGGCTGGCTACCCTAGGGAGTGACAAGGGAGAGGAGGCCTCCCCCAGAAGAGCAGGAGCAGGCACCTCTTCCTCTCACTGCCTGGCAGGGGCGGGGGGTTCCGTGACAGAGGGACTGTTATCCTTCCAAGACCTGTGGCCTCTGGACTGGTGGTCAGAGCTCATGGCTGCAGGCTGTGGAGGAAGCCAGGGCAGCAGGACAGCAGGTGGCGCTGTGGGCTCCACTCCCAGGCCCAAGGAGGTGACCCTGATGAGGACTGGCAGGAGGGCGTGCTCTGCCGTCTGTCTGGCCCCTGTCTGCTTCCTGCCCAGCCTGACACCCCTGGTATGTGCTGGCCATGCTACCTCAGCTTCTGCTTTCAGAGCCCAACCAGCAGGCCATCGGCCCTTCTGGGGTGTCCTCGGGAGTCCCCACAGGCGCCGGGCAACGGACCTTGCAGATGCTTCAGGCTGAAGCGAGGGAACTAGCCTGCTGCCAGCAGGGGCCCAGGTCCGTGCCCTGTGTCCACACTGCCCTCTGGGCCTGCATTTCTCGTTCCAGGAGTGAGGACATCAGCTGAGGTCCTGTCCAGATCGGAAATGCAGGACCCACTCACTCTACCAAGTCCTGCTCTGGGGTGGTCATGTGCTGGGCCCAGGGGAAGGACATGTCACCTGCCCTCCTTGAACTGGGACCTGAGGAATAATAACACTCTCCGTTAGAGACCACATCCAGAATGCAGGCCGTGAGGTCGGGGCGTGAGACTCCCTGGTTTCAGGGTGGCACAGGGTCTGCTGGGGTGATGGCTGGGCTTTCCAGAGGAGCGTCTGGGCTGGGAGGTGGGGGGCCAACAGTCGAGAAGACCAAAGAAGGGGGGATGTGTTGGAAGAGAAGGGTCCCAAGGGAGGGTCCCAGGCACTGGTCTGCACCCCTGATGGTCTGCCAGAGCCAGGCAGCGAGCGTACATGTGCCAGTGCGTGAGCGTGGGTGTGTGTGAAAGCGTGAGAGTGTGGGCAGGCATGTATGAGTGTGCCTGTGTGGCTCACTCAGACCCACGGGGAAATTGGGAGGGGGCGGGGACCAGGCTGTCTGAGGCCGTGGCCCTTACTGGCTCAGAACCCTGGCTCCCGGGGCCTGGCCTCACACCCACGGGGCTCCGAGCTGGTGTTTCTGGGTCAGGAGCGTCTTTCTCTGAGCAGAGCTGGCTGATGGAGACCTTGGCTCTGCAGGCACAGGAACCTTCTAGCCAGCCGACCACTCGTCCCTCCCAATTGATGTCACCTGGGACACTGTAGCGCCCCTGGATCTCCTCCAGCCCCAAGCCCCTGCCCCAGCTGTGCTCAGAGCTAGGTTCCTGCAGAACTAATGGTGTGTCTGGCCTTGGCTCATGGCTGGGGACCGCCTCCTCCTCGTCACCAGGGACCCATGCTCCCTCCCCTGGCCTTGATATTGGCTCAAGTGCAAGATGTCCTGTGGTACCTGTGTGATGTTCTTTTCTGAGCCAGGGTGTAGCAAGCGTCTTAGCCGGAAGCAGCCTTACCCACCCACCCCTGCCCCCGTGGCCCTGTCCATCTCTGAATACGGAGCCTTCCCGGACAGCAGCATCACTTGGTGGGACTGCTGGTGGTGGCCTGCCAGGGGAGCCTTGTGCCGTCGGTCAAGGTGAACTTTAGAATCTCAGTGTCTCAGTGACGTGCTGATAGTGTGTCCATGGCGCCTTGAACTGGGTCAGCTCCCGGTCTATGCTGGGCTGCTCAGAGTGACAAGGTTATTAAGGACAGAAGGGAAAGACATGGGAGGAGGCTCCCCCTGTCCACCCCGGGGCCTGGGCCTGGCTGAGCTCACCCTTCCCTCAGTTTTCAATATTTGGGAGCTGGGCCTTAAGCTTCCTCAGAAGGTCCGAGCTGCGTGGGTGGGTCCAAGCAAGGCTCCTGCAGGGACTGGGCTTTGGTCCCCGCCTCTGTGGCGCTGCAGGTGTGCGAGGTGTCCAGGTGATGGGAGCTGTGGGATGCCCTCCTGAGCGTGTGGTCTGGTGTAGGTGGTCTGGGGACCCTTCCCGAGCTGGGTGGGGTGGGGCGCAGATTTGAGTTACCTCACTTTTCCTGGGTATTCCCAGCAGGTGGGGCCCTCCTGCTCACCCGTCCTTGTAGAGCCTGTGGCCTTTAGGTTAGACGAGTGGCTTGGGAGGCCTTTGTGACTTGGACCCACCCACCCACCTCCACAGGGCACATATCCTGTGACCTCCTGCCCTCCCCGTTCTGCAGAGGCCAGCCTCCCCCTGACCTCCTGTCTCTGAGTAGTTTGCTCTCTCTGCCTGGAAGGGCCTCTCCACACTCCGCCGGGCTGCCTCCCATTCCAGGCCTTTGTGCACAGCCCTTTGCTGGTCCTTAGTCAGCCTCCCTGAGCAGGCATGGCTGAGCCGAAACTAGCCCAGTATTGGGAGGCATGGTTGCAAAGGTGTCCCCCCTCCCTTGCGGGTGAGCCCTGGGGGACCAGGCAGGGTGGTCCTTCCCTATCTTTGTCTGTGAGGGGTGGTAGATCCTCCGTTGGCCCCACGAGTGAACCCTCAGGAGTGAATGAGGTGCCCCTGGGAGCTTCAGCAGCCTGGCAGTGCTGCTGGCTTTGCCCTTCCCCGGGTCTTCTTTTGAGTCCAGGTGAGGATCTGTGGAAAGTTTCCAAGGCTTGGGTGTTTATCTCATTTCACTGCTAACTTGCTCTGTGACCTGGCAAGTCCCTTCACTTCCCCGTCCCTCCATCGCCTCATCCTAGGTCTGGAGGAGCAGCCTTTGCCCCACTTTCCTCACGACAATGGTAGTGAGATTGTTGGGGAGGGAATGGGTATGAGAGGCTTTGGAAGCATGAAGTGCCCAGTGCAATATCCGGCTCAAAGGAGAGGCGGCTGCGAGGGCCGCCTGGTGGCAGTGTGCCCGGAGAGCTCTTGCATCAGTGGAAACTTCCCAGCTACGTGCCCAGTTGTGGGCCAAGTGCTTTTGCTTCTCCCAGAATCTCACACCCAGAAAACGTCTGCAGCTTTAGCCAACACCGTGGAGTGTACTTCTGTAGCTGCTGACCCTTCCTACGAGCCAGCGGTCAGCAGTCGGCCCTGGAGAGCCTGGGCAATGCAGGAGATGGAGGGGTTGCGCATCGCCGACCAGTGCTGTGGGGTGCCACGCTGCTGGGTGCTACTGGGTCCTCCAGTGTGCAGGCTGCTGCTGCCAGGCTGTGGGGTTCCTGGTTGCCAGTTGCCCAAGAGGCAGCCGGTCCCTGCCACCTTTGTCCCCAATCCCCAGTGCGGGGCTTAGCCAGGTTCTGGAGACCCTGGATGACATCCTGTTGCTCTTCAGGGAAGACCCCTGTGCTCGTATCGGTGCCTGTCCTGAGGTGACAGTTCTAGGAGGTGACACAGAAGAGGGGACGGTGGTGCGGGCCTGGGGACCTGGGCTCCTGGGGTTTTGGTGCTCAGGGAGCTGGGCTTGGGGTGCTGAGGCATGCAGTGCACAGGGCCCAGGGATCACGAAGAGGGACTGAACCCAGCCAAGAGGGCCTGGGCCGAGAGGAGGGAGAATCAGGCTGCCTGATGGAAAATGGAAATTAGGAGAGTGGAAGGCGGAGCCTGCAAAAGTTTCCCAGCCATGGCTTCCAGCATCAGGCACCCACCGCCAGAGGCTCTGGCCCAACCTCAGAGGCCAGGCTCTGTGCACCAGGTCGAGGCTGTGCCTGTGCACAGGTGGGCCCCTGCCAGCCAGCACCGCTGCACACCGCTTGGCTTTGTTCCCCTACCCCTTCTGAAAGTGCTCTGAGGTGAGCCCACTTGTGCTACTGGGGAGACAGCCCCCTTGGGGTGCAGAGCAGTGAAGGGGCGCACACACCAGTCTCCCTGCCACTGCAGCGTGACCACTGGGCTGACCCTCGCGAGCAACAAAAGGCACTCACAGCCGGTGTGAGGTCCTCCAGCCGCCTGGGTGTGCTCACAGGCCAAGGGGCCTGTGGTGAGGGAGGCCAGGGCTCCAGGGATGGGGCCAGTGCTGCACGGTCTTCCTGCCTCTGAGCGATCCTCGGCTTAGAAAAGGAACACAGAGCGGGAAGCAGGTGGCATGCCCTAGGCACACACTAGGCATCGGTTATCACGCCGACTACCCGCCGGCTCGGCCTGTGGAGCTGTCCGGGCACTGGATGAAGAAGGGGTGGGGTGGGGGTTTGTGAGCAGAGAAGGTCGGCACAGTGGGCGGGGCTGGATGATGCTGTGATGGGCAGTCAGCGCAGGTCCGGCCTTCCTATGGCCTTCTTCTGGTTACTGGCACAGAGCCCTAAGATCCTTGGGGTTTCCTAAGTGATGAGAGGGATTAAAGCGTCTTTTGTTATGTTAATGAGGTGACTCTGGACAGTCCCTAGGTAACCTTAGGGTTGGGGCTGTATGCCAGTGGAGCCAACTATGTGATCAGAAGGTTGGAACTTTCTGTCCCACCTGGGACCTCCAGAACATTGGGTGGGCAGAGAGGCTGAAGGTGAGTTTAATTGCTAGTGGAAAGTGAGTTAATTAATCACACCTATTGTAATGAAGCCAGAAGGATGGGGTACAGAGAGCTTCTGGGTTGGCAAATGTGGGAGACTGGGCGAAAGTGGCGCCCGGTGAGGGCGTAGAAGCTGTTGGCCCTCCCTGGACCTTACCCTGAGCACCTCTTCCATCTGGCTGCCTCCGTGTTACATCCTTTATCATGCACTGGTGACCTGGCAATAAAAATGTTTCTCTGAATTTTGTGAGGCACTCCAGCAAATTAATCGAACCTGAGGAGGGGCCATGGGAACCTCCAGTGTATACCAGCCGGTTAGAAGCACAGGTGGCAACCTGCATTTGAGATTGGCATCTGAAGCAGGCTGGGGCGGTTTCGAAGGACTGAGCCCTTAACTTGTGGGACCTGATGATGCTCTCTCCAGGCACGTGGTATCAGAATGAGCGGAGTGCGTGGTGGTGTTGGGAAACGCACATATTGGATGTTTCTGTTACTATTAATTTTATTTGCCCAGGCAGTTTTAATTGCCTCTTTGGTCAGGCCTCTAGCTTGGGCCCAAACTTGCCCTTTTCCTGAGGTGTGCCCTATGCCTCCCACTCCAAATCCTGGTACTTCCGCCCAACTCTGGGGGCGAGCTCGGCAAGTGGCGGAGCCTGAGGGCGGTCCTGTCCCATGAGAGGTGAGCCTTGTGGGAGGGTTGATCCCACACAGGCAGGAGGGCCCTGATCCCTGTCTGCTTATGCCAGTAGGGACACCCCCAGGGACTGAGGTGTCCGCTTGCCTGTCTGCTCTCACCTTCCCTCTGGAGGCTGGCCGCCCATCTGCGTGCTGCCTCGCTGTGGCCCTCGGGCCGGCCCGGCAAACAGAGCCCTTCTATGGCGGTGTTTCATTGGTATCAGTCAGTATGATTTCAGCCGATCTTTTAAAAAAAGAACTCGCAGCACAGAAGTGAAAGAAGGGGCATAATATCTATTCATTCATTATTCAACCAACATTCACAGAGCGTGCACAGCCTCTCTGCTGTCTGGGGTGGGGCTCCAGAAGGGCCACATCTGCACGAACACTAATGGGCACAGCTCCAGACCCTGCACAGGCCAAGTCGCTGAATTCTCACAAGAACCTTGCAGCCCCTTTACTGGCCCCCTGCCACCCCCCAGCAGCAAGTGCAAACTCCCCAGAAGACCCACAGAGCCACTCTTCCAGCTTCAACTCCCACTACTGTCCCCAACCTTCCTGGAACTGCCCTGTAACCAACTGGCCCTTCCCCTGGGCCATGAATCCTGGGTCCGGCCTGGCTCAGGCCAGGGATCCAGTGGCCAATGTGCAATGTGACCAGTGAAGGCCAGAAGACGTGTGTGCCCTCTCCTGTTTCCTTCCTTTTCTCTACCACCTTCCCTGCCCCTTCCTCTGGGCCACAAGGTCAAATCACACAATCAGCAAGACCCACAGGCAGCCTAGTCACCATGGGTCAGGCAGGACCTGGGGAATAAGGGCTCATGCATCCCCAGCAGGGACTCAGCGCCTGGCACCACTCTGCATGCCACGTGCGGGTGACTTCATTAATCTCACCGCAGCCCTGGGATGGACCCCACAGTGAACTTGCCTCACAAAGGAGGAAACTGAGGCCTGGAGCTTAGCTGAGGACCTTGCCCGAGGTCATGCAGTCAGTAGCTACCCGCAACTGGGACCCCAGTGGTTGGATCCTGAGCTGGGCGCTAAGGTCTGCTGCCCTGCCTATGCCCACTGTGAAGGACTAAAGCCACAGGGCAGTTCCACGACAGAAACCCCAAGGTAGCTGTGCCACAGGAACAGCTGCAGAAAGCTGACAGTGAGTGCTAGGAGGAGAGAAGAGAGAGAACGGGCGTGACAGCTGCTGTGCAGGCTCCGGAGCTGTTCTACCCGTGACCTCATCCAACCCTCCCAGCATCAGGGAGGCCCTGACGCTGTGCTTACATTACGGAAGAGAAAGCGGAGGCTCAGAGAAGTCCACGATCATTCCCAGGGCCCTCGGCGAGGAGGCAGCACAGGCAGCACAACCTCGCCTTCTTAGAGTCCTGGGCCCCTCCCTTGGCCTGCAAGATGACGGGGGGTGGTGGGGGTCGGCTGGCTGGGGCGGGGGTCTGGAGGGGCAGGGCAGCACGGCTACACAGGGTTTCTGGGACTGAACAGGCCAAGGGCAGGCCTGGGAACATCTGTGTCCACCCTGCCCCCAGGAGAGGCATCCCTTCAGGACGGCCACCCCTCGTGGCAGTCCCACGTGAGGTCCTGACCACAGAGAGTCCAAGTGCAGTCATAATATTGACTCAGGACAGGCAAACACTGGCCAGGAAGTTGGGCCGTCAAGAAGTCGGCGCACGAAGCACAGCAGCACCCTAGGCTCTGGGGGAGGGGCCATGAGGCTAGGTCCCAACAGGTGCTCCGAGGGCCTCTGTGCCGGTGGACCCCTGCATTCTGCCCCATCTGTGCCAGGCCAGGCTGCCATTTAGGGCTGTGTTTGCACTAGGCAAGCCTTCCGGTGGGTGGGCTGGGGGTGGGTAATGCACAGCAGTGGGCATCTGGCTGCCAGGCCCACCTGTGCACTCCTGGCTGTGGGACCCAGGCAGGTGCCTCTCTGGTCCTCAGCCACTGCTGCCGCCGAGCAATCTGAGGCTGGCCCTGCAAGGCCTGCCAAACCGAACGCACCTAGCAGCAGCAGTGATGACAACAGGGTACTCACCCACCTAGACGTCACTGCTCCTACCCAGGGCCCTTCTGCCCCTTCCATATGGCTGAAATCCCCTCCATCGCCCCCATCCCCGGCCTCCACGGCTGCTGGGGAGACCAGAGCTATGCCACCACCCCACCCACCGTGCCCCACCGACCAGGGACAGGGTCTACAGCACAGAACTTGGGGGGTCTGCACAGGACAACTCCCTGCTGCCGCCGAGCCTCTCTCAGCGCCCCTTCTCCAGTGCTCTCCAGGCTTAGGGAAGAAACCTCGCCAGGTTCCAGTGCCTCTGACACCTGTTAAAGGGGCAGCTGGCCTGTCTCAAAGCAACAGGGGAAAAGCGGGGGTGACACCAAAGACAGGAGGCCACAGCGAGCAGGCAGGGCAGACTCAGCCCCAACCCTGTGGGGTGAGAGCAGCAGGTGGGGTGGGGCTCCACACTCCACACAGGGAGGGCACCCCACTGCCCCAGCAGGCAGGCAGGTCCCAGAGGCAGCCCAGATGGTCCCTCTCAGGGAAAACAGCCCAGAGGCCCAGCCCTTCCGCAGGTGCTCTGGACAGCAGGTGAGTACTGCCTCTCTAGGGCCCTGAGCACAGATAGATGTGACACTGGCGCTGCTGGGACACCTCCCGAGAGCCTGAACTACTTCCCCCACTGCAGGCAAACAGCACCTGCCGGCCAGTGCCTTGCGCAGTGAGCGGTGCTCATGGTGCCACAGGGATGCTTCTGAGCCCAGCACTGTTCCCAGCACTGCAGACTGGGGTGCTTACATCTTTCAGCCTCTTTATTGACTATCAGGTATGTTACCCATTCACTGAAGGATAGAGGCCCTGGCCTGACACCGCGGCTGGTGGCAGAGGCGAAGAAGAGAAGGGGTCCGGATCTCTTCATGCTGTCTCCTTGTACTGAAAGCCAGACGCCTCTGCACAAGCTATGTCTGCAAGAGAAACAGACAACAGGGGCTGTTGGGAGCACCTTTGGCTGTGCAGAGTCCTGTTCCAAGGCCCCCTGGCTTGGCCTAAACCTACCTCTTGGGGTGCAGGTCAAGTGCCCCCTCCCACAGAAGGTTCCGACCCTCCTGCCTGGAACAGCCCCAGCCTCTGTCAGAGTGTGTGCTGGGCAGCAGGAGGGAGGAAGAATCGACTCCCAAATGCAGCCCATCAGTTCCTGTGGCTGGAATATGGCATGTTGCAAGAGAGGCAAAGGAAAAAATAAAGAGATCCATGTGAGAAGTTTCTAGATTTTGCTAGACTTCTCAAGTAGAGGTGCAGAGCTGGACAGGGCCGTGAGCCTTGCTTTGCTGAGTTGTTGGCTGTGAAGGGTGCTGTGGAGGGTCCTGGAGGTGGCTCTCCCAGGAGGAGGCCACGTGATGAGAGGGGAGGGCAGGGGGAGGGCCGTCCTGGGCCTGAGCACCTGTGGGCTCAAAGGATACAGAATTAGGGGTGCTCTGAGGGTGAGGCAGCCGGGAGCATGATTTCAGGGGTCGTCTCTGAAACAAAGCCTGGGTGGCAGTCGGGAAAGACGCTCCCAGTGTGTGGAGCGCCTTGACCTCTGTTCAGTCTCAGGTCTGCCCGCCGCCTGCCAGGGAAAGAAGGGTAAGTGCACGTGTGAGGCCGAAGGTCAGAGCCTTTCCGCAGCTAAACCCTGGACAGTGCCCTGAGCTCAGACAGTGGCCTGGGCAGCTTCCCTCACCAACTGCAGGCGATAGGCAGAAGGGAATTCCAGGGTATCCTTCTCTGGGGGGCTGTTGGCGCCCTGACCCCTTGTTGTCTGGCTCTAGACCTGACCTGAGGCTTACGCGGTGGGTGGCCACAGGGACCCTGAGAGCTCGATTCCCGGAGCACAGCGTGGGAACCTCACAGCCTTTCTAACCCTCAGCCTACCAGGTGTCCTCACACCTGAGCAGCTGGTTTCTATGAAGAACCAGTCAACACTGGTTTCTGGAGGTGATGAGTGGGGGGCTGGGCTCCGCAGCCTCCCAGGCCTTGAGCGTTTCCCAGGCCCACAGAGGGACAGGCGGTCCTCCCACCAGGCCGCCGGGAGCAGCCTGTTCAGAAGACGCTGTTCCCTGGGTGTGGATTTGACACCTTCCACCGCCTGGGCTGAGAGCCCCCCTCCCTGGGAGCTTGGAAAGTCAGGTGTGAGATTCAGTGGCCTAATTTTATGCTTTCAAGTATTTATTTATTCATATTTATTTATTTTTATAGATTTAGATTCCAGGGATGGATTGCAGGTTTTCCTTTTTTTAAAGTTTCTTAAAGTTACAGTTTGTATTCAATATGGTTTTGTATTAGTTTCAGGTGTACAGCAAAGTCGTTGGACAGCCATGTACTTTATAAGGTGTTCTCCCCCACATTTCCAGCACGCGCCTTGGCCTGATTTTAGACCTTGGGTCTCTGTGTGGAAACAGCAGCAGGACCATTAGGAAGAAACAGGAGCGACGACAGCCTGTCCTGGGCTGCTCGTTAACGGTGAAGCTGGTCCATTTCCATGGGAGAGGGATGCGTGCAGGGCGGGTGCTGGGCCACACCTGGGCCTGCCCGGGTTGTGGCCACCCTCAGCTGCTTGGTTTTCCGGGGATGTGGGGCTGTACTTCCCTTGCAAGCGGTGGCCTCTGCCCTCAGGGACAGGAGACCAGGCACATGTGAGAGTAACTGGGCAGATGAGATGACCGCTGTCCAGAACCTTCTGGGAGAAACCCAGAAGTTTCTCATCAGTGAACTTTCCAGTTTTCAGTGAAATTTAAATGCCCTGAGTTATTTTTGTCCCATCTTTTAAATCACACATATGTTCTTCCTGAAGGCACACGTAGGTGGCCTTGCCCCACCAGCAGCACAGACGCGGGGCCCGAGCTCCTGTCAGGACGCTGTGCTGTGGGCCCCACGTCCCTGCTTACTGTGCAGGCCCCAGACGCTGCACTTTTCAGGACCCTACGCTTGTTCCGGTATTTCCGACTCCTTGTCAGCGTCTGTCTCACTGCCCACAGTGCGCCTGTCCCGCTCCTGCCTGATCTGCCCCCCGCACAATCAGGTGCATCCACCTGAGGCACCCCAGCCCTGGTGCAGAGACCCGTGAAATGCTTCATAGCTGTCCTCACCATGAGCATCAGCAAACATTCCCAGCTGCTGCCTCAGGTCCCTGCCCTCCATGTGCAGCCCCCTGCCCCTCACCCCTGGGCACTGGGTTACGTTGTTGCTTGTGGCGTCACAGTAGTGCTTATGTTTACAATTGCCAGTGTTAAAGTAGGTAATCTGTGTGTGTGATAGAAATTCAGACAGTACCAAAGGCATCTGTCTATCCAGTGAGAGTGTCTCCCTGACCCCTTTGCCCTGCGCCCCCCTGCCAGTTCTCCGGGACCCTCCTGAGATGTGCTCTGGGCTAAGGCGCTCCTGTGGGCTTAGACCCCCTCTTCCGCTACACGGCAGCCTCTGCACAGCCCACATCTTCTCCTTCTTAAAAGCAGAGGCTGCTGATCCTAGAACAACCGTGGGAACCAAAGCTGTGTTTCCTGAGTGCCAGGCCCTGCTCTAATTCACCCTGTAAGTGGTTCTCAGCGGATTTCGGAGACTGTTCGCTTTCCCGCCTGTAACCCTAGGCACCCTTTCCAGCCACTGCATGGTATTCTGTTGCGTGGATGTGCTATAATTTATTCACCGTTCTCTCGCGGATGGACACTTTCTCTATTCCAGGCTGTTAAAGTAAACGTCCTTATCCTGTGTGTGCACACACAGGCAGCGTGCCTAGGGTCTGCTTCTGGGCTGGACTTTCAGGTCGCGAGTGACTGTGACAGAGACTGGCAGGGAGGCCCAACACCCTGTCCTAAGTTGGACTGCCCAGCGCGGCTCGTGCATGTGACTTTTGATCTCTGAGTGCCACGGGCGACCCTGAACCCTGTCCCAGCCCTGCATCTGCAAAGCCACCAGGGGCTCCTGTTTGTACCCAGCCTGGTCAGGGACACAGGAAAGCCGTACAGATGCGTCCCCAGAGACCATCCTGCAGCAGGCAGAGACTGTGCTGTTCTATTTTGTCCCTTCCTTGGGTGACAGAGCACCATCAATGTCCCTGTCCTTGGAGGTCATGAGATGTGTTCTGGCGGGTGGGGGGATTAGCACAGAACATGGTATTTGGAGCCCAGGCTGTACCCGGCGAGGAGAGTCCTCGCGCCAGGCACGCTGTCTCCTCAGCGGTTGGAGCCTGGCTCAGGGACAGTCACACCACTCTGTGAAGGGGATTGAGTTTCAGTCAGGATGCTACCTTTTATGTTCCTCCCTGCTGCTGAGCAAATGAGCCCCCTTCCTGCTCTTGCTCTGTCCCCAGGAGGGCACGGGCATGGTGTGGGTGCGAGGAGACCTCGTGGGTATGAGGGTAACGAGTGGCCGTAAGGAGGGCCTGCCTCCCTCCCGTCTGCTAGGCTCCAAAGCTGACAGGTCCTTAAACCCAGCAGAGAAGCACTGCTTCTGCCCATGGAAGGGTTGAATTTTCTCATTTGTGGCTGTGACAAGTGGACCACAGGTCCCGGAGGCGCCAGCTTCAGTGGAGGTGGCTGCAGGCTCTCAAAGACTCCCTGGGCTGTCTTTCCAGCTTTCCTGGAAATCTAGAAGTATTCCAAAATAAAAGTTTATTTTCAAAAGGCCATGGCCACTTGTCACTGCTGAGTGTCTGTCCCAGTGCCTGGCCAGGGAGGCTCCCAGAGAAGTCGCTGGGTGGAGGCCTATGCATCTCTGCCTCTCACTGCCTGCCTGGCTGCCCCCCGGCTCCAAGCCCCAGCTCTGGGGCTCTGGGACAAGTCTGACCACAGGCCGTGGATCCTCTGGGTCCCCTGAGGGCTTGGGCAACATGACCCCCAGTCCTGCTCATCGCAGCTCAAAATCGTCTTCCTTCCTCACTACACCCAGCCCGTGGGGCTCCCCCTCTTCCTTGCTCCCGCCCCTCCTCCCTGCCACCCCCTGGGCATCGGCAGCCCTTGTGGAAGTCCTGGTGTGCAGCCCATAGACTGGCTGTCTATGGCCTGCAGACCCTGACCTACCTCCCAGGGCTAGGGCTCTTCGGGTAGGCCTGGGTGTTGGTGCCCCTGACCCACCAGCTCTGCAGTTCCAGGCTTCCTTCTCCCTTCTCTGAACCCCCTTGTCCTGCCTTTATACCCCCTGTGTCTGATTTCCCTTGTCGCAGTTTCGGAACTGTTTCCCCCCGAGCTCAGTGGTGCAGCTGAGATTTCCCGTGTCTCTCGTGCCTCTGGCTTCCGTCATGTGCAAACACCTAACCTTAATACCAACCAAACCTGAGGCTGAAAACAAAACCCTGGATCCCACTCACTTCCCTTCCCTTTCCGAATCCCTGGCCCTGGGGTCCCGGCGGGCCAGGCACTCGTGCTGCCCAGGATCCAGAAGGGAGGGGGGCAGAAGGCCTCCAGGGAGAGCCTAGCCTGGCACTGGCACGCCAGCAGGCCCAGGGGACCACGAGCGAAGTGGGCTGGTCTGGGCAGGAGACTGGGGACGTCTGCAGGCCCTGTTTTTCTGCCCAGATGACCTGTCTTTCTGTGCCTGGTGTGCTGTCTCTTTTTCATCCCTCAGGCCTTATGGAGGGCTCCCTGACTCCCCTCCCCCCTACTCCCAAGTTATTCTTTCTCCAAGCCCTGGTTCTTTGGCAATCATATCTCTGGTCCATCTGCCCCAAATGGGAGGCCTCCTGAGGGCGGAGGCCAAGTCTGGCCTGTTCTCAAGCATCCTGTGCCTGACCCTTGGCAGATGAGCAGCCCCGTGGCCCCAGTGCCCACACCTGGCCGCTGCTGGCAGAGGAGCTCAGGCTGGTTTGCAAATACCTCGCTTGGCCCCTGCAGGTGTGAAGTAGCACAGGGTGGTGCTCCTGGCCTGCTGATTCTTCTCCTGTCGAATTAATTATGTCCGAGTCGTGCTGCGAGCACCTGGGCGCAGGAGAGTGGCCCTTAGCCCGGGCCGAGGAAGGGGCAGGCCCTCCGAGCCTCACCAGCCGGTCGCCTGGCTTCATCCAGCCTCACGCAGACGCCGAGCCCCTGGCCATCGTTTTTCTTCCCTTTAAAAGGAAAGGAAAGAAAACTAAGCCCAGCAGGCAGAGCCCTGCATCAGCATGCGGCAAACGAAATAATCCCAACTTAGCTGCGATGGCAGCTGTGAAGATAATGAGGTGGCCTTCGTTAGCATATAGACTTGGTAATCATCAGGGGCTCATTGGGATTTCGTGGCCTGCCTCCAGATTGTGAGCCCTTGTGGGGCCACCGAGAGTCCACTGTGTTCCCTTGGCCAGAAGCCGGGTCATCCCTCATCTCTCCCCCTGGAGTGGAAGCTGCTCCTCCTACACCCAGACCCCTCAGCAGTGACGCAAAGGCAGCTGTGACACCCCCTCCCAGGGTGGACAGTGAGGCTCCCCTGGGCCTGGGCACAGGTTGGCTTTGGAGCATCTTTGGGCTGCCTCTGCAAGCGAGTGAGCGAGTGAGTGGCCTGGTGGGCTGGAAGGGGACGTGGGAGGGTGTGTGTCTGGGGCGGGGAGTGGGGTTGGCAAGGTTTCTCCAGGCTATGGCTTATAGACCTGCAGACACCATCTTGTTCTTTTCTTTCTGTGCCCTGAGCGGATTTAACAAATGTCAGAAATGCTTCTGGTTGTTTTAAATCCTATCAAGCCCACCACCCCCTGGCCTGGCCATGTGAGGTCAGCACCAGCTTGAAACCTGCTGCTGCAGATGTCCTGGAGAAGCCTAGTGACTTCTTTGAGGGAACCCAGAATGTGGCGGATTCAGGACCGTGGGGTCGGCCCCAGGACCCCGGGCAGGTGGCAGCGGTGGCCAGCAGGTTACGGCCCGCAGCTTGGCTGTGGCACAGGCTGTTCTCCCTGGCGCTGTTATTTCCTTTCTGCCCCCGTGGCGTTGTCTGGGCCACTGCCAATGCAGAAGTGACTCTGGATGTGCTCATTTAGCATGGCGGTGGTCCGGCCAGTGTACCTGAGCACAGGAGCCCTGGGAGGCGCAGAGGAGCCAGGCATGGCGCCCTCCTCTGGGCTGCTCACAGGCTGCTTGAGGAGGTAAGGCAGGTACAGAAAATGTCTTGCCTCAGAAGATGCCCTGCTGTGCGGAAGGCACAAGCAAGGTGGCCCAGGGGCTTAGAGAGGGGACAGAGCAGAGCAGACTTAAGGCACAGACCCCCTGAAGGAGACAGATTTCTCAGGAAGAGACTGGCAGAAGAGGATTGGGTTTCTCAGGCAGAGGGGACCTTTTTTTTAATGGACAGATTTCAAGCCTACAGAAAAGCAGAGAGTGAACCTCCCACACTGTCAAATAGAACCCAGAACATCTTGCCATATTTGCTGAATGATAGCATTTCTAGAACTAAGGACATTTCCTACCTCAGCACAACTTCATTACTGCAAGAGAGAACATTTTGAGCAAAAGTTTGGAAGCAGGCGAGAGCAGGGTTTGTGGAATGGAGCGAATGAATGAGCCACTGGATGTCCCAAGGAGGGACAAGAGGGGAAATGGGCTGTGTCCTGTTGTCAGGAGTGTGGTCGAAGGCCTGAGGCCAAGACCCGGGACACAGGACCGATGAGGCTGCCGCTCAGACCCATGGCAATGGCTCTGGGGCCTGGGCCAACCAGGGAGGGCCTCCCAAGGCGGGGGGTCTTCAGTGTGGCCTGCCAGCACCAGTGTGTGAGGTTGACAGACAAAAGGCAGGGGACAGCATCTCCAGGTGGCAGGACCAGTATGAAGAGTCGAGGATGAATGTGTCGGGAAGGGGAGGTTCCGTACCTGTCGGGGTGCCCCAGGGCAGACCTGGGTGTGCAGGGAGCTGGGATGCCCACCAGCATGGGGCTTCGTGGTGGTGGTCTGTTTGTGTTTGACCTTTCAAGGCTGACTCACGTGGGTGGGTGACATCCCTCGGAATGTTGTAGACGAATAGCAGGCTCTAGTGGCCTGTACTGTGACACCACAGGGTGGGCATCTCCGAGGGTCCTGCCGGCCCACCTGACACGCCCTGGAGAGGTCAGGCCCATCCTGGCGAGGTGCTGAGGGTCTGGCAGGCAGACGGCCCCACGGCAGCTGCCCTGTGGGAGGCTGAGGACGCCATGGCCCTTGGAATGGGAAATGCCTGGGGAGTTGATGAGGTCCTGGACCAAGGCAGGCTTACCCAGGACAAAGCTCAGGAGTGGCCACCTCCTGTCACCTGGATACAACATTTCTCCTTCCTCCAGAGCACTTGTCTAGATGCCTCTGAGGGGAGTGCCGGAGGCTGCGGTGTAACGGCTCCAACTACCCGTGTTTCTGCCTGTTTCACACACTCGCAAACTTCCCATCTGTTGGGAAAGTGTTCTTGGGACCCAGGTCTGCTGGCCAGGACGGGGAGGAAGGGGTCCCGTTTGCTGCCCTTCTTGGAATGGCAGGCTGTTGGAGTAGGTGGGGCTCTTAAAGATCACCCCCTGCCCCCGCCCCACCCTTCGTGTGTGGTTCGTCCCAGCAAATCAGCCAGAAGGAGGGCGGGCCCAGAGCTTCCTGGTTAGACACACAGGCTGGGCTTTCCCACTTAGCTGTGTGGCTTCAGGCAAGCCCCTAGACCTCCCCTTGCCCTCCTGTGCAGGTGAAGGGCGTTCCTTGGGGTGGTGAGGGCTCGGCCCCCAGCACAGGCTGCTCGGTAGGTGCTCAGTTTTCCCGACCCCGCCGGGGCCTCCTGCAGCCCAGCCGTGCTGCTCTCTGGGCCACTCACACTATGAGCTCTGAGACCTCTCCTTGCAAGGCTGTGCTACCGAGACTCCTCAAGGCAGGGAGCTCATGCCCCGGGTTCTGTCCTCCTGCACGGTGGCAAAGCTTTCTGTTGTTTAAGTAACTGGCGGTCACTAGCGTCACTTCCGGTGAATCAGGTACATGGTCAAGCTGTTCTAGAAAAGACATGGCCGGATTTTGCCTTCTGCCTCATCCTAGCCTCAAGGCATTTCTTGCGGGGGGGTGGGGGGTGGGGTCTGCTGCTGCTGTGCTTGGGGCAGGGCCTTGGGCCCCACCGAGGGGGCATAGGCCGCCCTCAGGGACTGCTCCATGGGGTGGCCACCCCCAGAGGCAGTGTCAGGGATGTCCCTCCCTAGTGCCTGGGCCTGGTGGAGGGCCACGAGGCTGTCCTGGTTCTGACCCTGTCATGACTCGCCAGGGAACTCATTTGCAAGGTGGAAATGATGCTCCCACCCTTGACACAAGCCTGGGTAAATCAAAGGAGGGAGAGTAAATTGCGGGGTAGTGATGGGACAGACAAAAGAGGAACACGCCGGTGCCCCCTTGCGAGAGCTTTCTGGCAGGACCTGAGTGGGCTTCCGAGGGCCCTCACAGTGCCGAGGAATGGCACGGCCCTTCCCGACAACCCCTGGGGTTGGGTTAGCATGCAGATTCTTGACTCCTCAGGTCCGGTGGGGCCTGCATCTGCACTTCTAACAGGCTCCCAGGGGATACCCATGCTGCTGGTTTGGGGGCCGTGCTATGGGAGCAGAGCAGGGTGGAACGGCACCCCAAACCCTCTGGCCTCAGGGTGCACCAGACAGGGCAGCACCTCTGAGGAATGGAAGCAGGGCCTTCTGTTATCCTATAGAGTGGCCCTGGTGACCTTGGGCCCCGCACCCCATCGATGACACACAGGGCGGTGCGGAGAGCCCATGGGCCTGGCCCTGCTCAGCCTTGGCTCACGCCCTCCCTGCCACTGCACAGGCCTGGCAGAGGATCGGACAGCTGGCAGATGTGAAACAGCCTCAGAAACCCAAGAGGGGATGCGAATGCCAGAGCTGGGATGCTGTTGTGCTGAAAGGGCCAGACTGGATTCTGCCCATCAGAATGCAGAGACTCCACCCTGCACCTGTCTGTGGCCTTGTGTCTGGCCTATGAGCCCAGGACACAGGTGCCCTCCCAGCCCCACAGGCACCCGGGGTGGGTCGTTGGAGGTGATGTTGGCAGGAGGCTGAGAGGCCATCCGGGGCTGTGGTGAGGTTAACAGCCCACCTGGGATCACCTGAGTAGCGTCTGTGTCCCTACCAGGGCCCCCTGGCTGTATGGCCCGTCCACAGAGATGGTCCTCCTCTCCTGGAGGGGCCAGGGAAGGGAGCTCACCCCTTCAGCACGGTGCTTGCCTGGAGAATAATGACATTAGCTCTGCCAGCCGGGTTCAGCTTCTCAAGCCTGCCGACTGGCCTCCTGGCAGATGTCAGCACTGTCCCACCCTCTGGAGCTGGGACCAGGCCCCTGGGAATGAGCCCCGCCACCCGCCCGCTGCTGCTGCAGCCTGGCCCTCCCAGGGACCCCTGCCAGCAGGCAGACAGCTTGTTCCCACTTGCCCGGCTGAGAGGGTAACAGACAGCCACATGCCCTGGAGCTCAGAGGGCTCTCTGCCGTCACTGCGTCCCAGGCGGTGGGTAGCCTGGGCAAGGGGGGCTGTGGAGCTGGATGCCGAACAAGGCCTGAGGCTGCAGGGCTCCTATCCACCACTGCTCTCTTCCCCAGCCCTCTGAGCCTCCCAGGGCACCCTCTGTGCCCTCCGCTGCCTGCACTGGACTCCTCTGCGCTGCGAGTCTCGGCTCAGATTCTCTTTTCCATGAAGGGGTGTACATGCCCCATCCCCCAGCCCGCAGCTGCCCCCCATCCTGGCTGGTGGCCCAGTGTTCAGGCATGCATCCCTTCACCTGCCCCTGGCCTTGGGCTGCGGAGTGTGGGACGTGCTTTCCGGAGTGGTGGGAGGTGCTGGCAGTGTGGGCTGCCTGTTGACCTGGTCAGTCTCCCCTGCCCACCCTGCAGTGGGGCTCACACAGCAGTGGGTTGGGGTTGGGGCAGGAGCTCTGGCAGAAGACCAGTGTCCTAGGGGCCCCACCAGAGACCTCCGCCCTTGAAGACAGTGGAAGGACACTGACCCCCCAGCCTGGCAGACCTCCGGGTTAGTGTACACCAGCCCTGTCAGTAGCTGTCTCCAGTGGCTTCCCTTACAACAGCAGTCTTGGCACAACCAAGTGGCCCTTGGCTGGGGAGAGGGTAAACTGGGGTCCAACCACCCACACCTCAGAACTCTCCCCTGCAGCCATGGAAGGAGCACACCAGACCGCTGGGGCACACAGCACCCATGGCAGGTCAGGGTCTCTGCCGAGGGGGGCTGCAGGCTGCATCGCTGCCCCTGTGTGACCTGTGGGGAAAAGTGCACTGAGGGCCAGGGCTCAGGCAGGGCCCTCTGGGAGGGTGGGGGCAAGGCCTGACAGGGGCGGCTTTTCTGGGGGATGGAAGTGTCCTTTGCCTGGGTTTGGTGGCAGCTACGAGGCCATGTGCTTGTCAGAATTCATAGAGCTCTACATTAAAAAGGTACATTTCTTTCTATTTTACCTGAATTTTATTTTTACCTCCATGAATCTGATAAAAAAAAGTTTAAGTCTCCCCTTCTAAAACAAACCTTGTTTTTCAGAAAAAAGAAAAAGAAAGAGCCAGCTGGCTCTAGGTGCTCGTGCTGTGATGCTGTCAGTGCTGCTGTTGCATCTTCTCCCCTGGCCTTGGACCTGACCTGTTGCCTGTGGGGACCCTGTGTGTCCAGGCAGCCCCGTGGGCTGAGCGCCACACACTGTGCCACTTCCTCTCTGCGGCTGGCCAAAGTCCGTGTACATATTGGCCAAAGAAGGCAGACCAGGTTGTGCACTGTATCTAGTTAATAGTTGAAGAGCCACTTATTCTTTGTCTGTTTTTCCAGTGGCTTTGTACATATGGGCCTGTTTCATCTTAAAAAAAAAAAAAAAAAAAAGACCTTGGAAAGCCGTGTGTGAATCAAATATTGTGAGTGCAAATAGGACAGTCCACAGACTATCTTGATGAGTCTCAGAGCAAATCTTTTGATAAAACAATGACCTCTCCCATCCCCTTTACTGTGTTAAGTAACATTTAAAAATAGATATGCCACATCTTCTTCTTTTTAAAAAAGATTTATTTATTTATTTCTAGAGAAGGGGGAAGGGGAAAAAGACAGGGGGAGAGAAACATCAATGTGTGGTTGCCTCTTACGCGTCCCCCACGGGGTTACTGGCCCACAACCCAGGCATGTGCCCTGACTGGGAATTGAACTGGCAACCCTTTGGTTCTCAGGCCGACGCTCAATCCACTGAACCACAGCAACCATAGCAGATATGCCACATCTTCTTTATCCAGTTGTCTACTGATAGGCAAACAAGTTGCTTCCATAGCTTGGTTATTGTAAATAATACTACAGTGAACATAGGGCTGCAGTTATCTTTTTGAATCAGTGTTTTGGGTGTCTTCGGATCAATACCCAGAAGTGGAATTGCTGGGTCATCAGGTTGTCCAATTTTTAATTTTTTAAGGAATTCCATACTGTTTTTTATAGTGATGGCACCAATTTACAATCCTACCAACAACGGAGGAGGGTTCCCTTTTCTCTGCATCCCCGAGTGGTATATATACACAATGGAATATTACTCAACCATAAAAAATGAAACCTTACCCTTCGATAAGTGAAGTAAGTCGCAGAAAGACAAATACTGCATGATTTCACTTTCATGTGGAATCTAAAGAACAAAATAAACAAAGCAGACTCACAGATACAGAGAACAAGCTGATAAGTGGTGGGTTGGGAGCTGGGTAAAAAAAGTAAAAGGATTAAGTACAGACTGCTAGTTACAGAATAGCCTTGAGGATGTCAAGTACAGCGTAGGGAATACAGTCAATGATATCGTAATAAGTATGTGTGGTGCCAGGTGGGAGCTGGAAATACCAGGGAGAACACTTTGTAAAGTCTATGATTGCCTAACCACTCTGCTGTACATCTGAAACTAATATAAAATAATATTGAATGTCAGCTGTAATTGACAAATAAAAAAATTAAAAATAGATATTTGGTCTGCTTACTGCCTGGGGCTCTCCAGACCAGGTGGCATCTTTTTCCTGTGAGAAGTTACAAGCTGTGTTGAGTGACAGGAGTTGCAGGGGCTTTCTTACCATGAATTGGATGGCTTCTGAGCTTCCTGTCAAGGTGGGGGCCAGTGGCTTCCCTTTAGTGCCCCCCCTGTACTGTTGTGGGACCCAGGCCCTCACTGGTCATCTCCTGTTGCAGGGACAGGGAGGAAACACATCATACAGGGTGGGTTACACTTTGGGTCCTTTCATCCAAGCTGTCCCCCGCCGAGAGCATTTCCCAGCTGAGAGCACCTGGCCTCTGCCGGGACCCTCCCTGTGGCAGTAGGTTGGACACTAGGACAAGTCACAGTGGTGTGACCAAACATTCCTGAGGAAAGACCCTGCACCAGCCCTGCCACATCACATATACCCTCCTGAGACTCAAGGGGGTGAGTGCCTCATCCATGGTCCTGCAAAGCCAAGACTTGAACCCGGGCTGTCTCTCCTCCCTAGACCATGCCTATGGGGCAGAGCCTCTGGACCCTGAGCCCAGAGGGGTCCAGGGCTTTCCTTGCCCTCTCCTGCCCTATCTTCTCTGTCCTCCTACTCACCCCCAAAAGACAAATAGCAGGGACAGAAGAGGTGGCCAGGAGACAGCGTGGCAGTTGGCTGCTGGACTGTACACACAGCAGTTCTGTCTGAGGCCAGTGCAGGGAGAGGCCGCTGCTGGGGCTTGTGGCTGCCAAGTGGGGTTGCATGTAGGTGGGGCGGGTATGTCGGCAGGGTGCTGTGTCCTTTGATGAGGGCTGGCTATGGTCTCCCTGTGGGGGGTGGGGCTCGGGGTCCTGCAGGATGGGCGCTGCCCTCTTGGTGGTGTTGGCCGCAGGGCGAGGGGAAGGCCGAGGACAGAATGGGGGCCTTGTGGGGACGGGGCAGGTGGCTGTGAGGCTCTGCTCAGAGCTGGCCCCTCTCTTCCTTTAAAAAATTTTAAAATATCTTTTAAGTGTACAGTTCGGTGGTGTTAAACACATCCACCTTGTTGTGCTACTGTCTCTGGTATTCTTTTAATCTTGTGAAACTGACACTCTGTACCCATTAAATAACATGCCTCATGCCCCCTCTCCCCATCCCCTAGAAACTGCCCTTCTACTTTCTGTCTCTATGAATTTGATGATTCTAGGCACCTCATATAAGTGGAGTCATATAATATTTGTCCTTCTGTGATTGGCTACTTTTACTTGGCATAATGTCCTCAAGGTTCATTCACATTGGAGCTTGTGTCAGAATTTCCTTCTTTTTAAAGGCTGAATAATATTCCATTGTATGTTTGTACCCCATTTTGTTTCTCTATGTTTTTCATTGATGGACACTTGGGTTCTTTCCATGTCTCAGCCATTATTAATAGTGCTGCTACAGGTATACAGATATCTCTTTGAGACCCATGTTTTAAATTCCATTGGATATATACCCAGCAGTCAGATTGTTGGCTTGTATAGCAGTTCCATTTTTAACTTTTTGCAAAACTTCCGTACTATTTCCCATAGTGGCCTCATCATTTTCAGCCCCACCCCCAGTGCGCAAGGGTTTCCCCTTTCTCCGCGTTCTCGCCAGCCCTTGTTGTTTCCTGGGTTTCTGATAATGACCAACCTGATGGGTGCTGAGCTGGTGTCTTGTTTGATTGGTGATGCTGAGCACCTTCCCAAGTTCCCGTTGGCTATTCCTGTATCGTCTCTGGGGAAATGTCTTTGAGCCTTGTGTCCATTTTTGAGTTGGGTTGTTAGTTTTTTTTGTTGTTGTTCCTCCTTCTTTCCAGGGCAGCACTGGCCCAGCACTTGGGGCACACCACCTTGGTAAATGGGCTTAGAGGCCATCGTCCAAAACACAGGTGGGCACAGGAAAAGGAGCCAAACGT
Source organism: Mormoops blainvillei (assembly GCA_004026545.1). Classification (NCBI taxonomy): domain Eukaryota; kingdom Metazoa; phylum Chordata; class Mammalia; order Chiroptera; family Mormoopidae; genus Mormoops; species Mormoops blainvillei. The sequence continues at coordinate 49,154 of PVJD01005034.1, forward strand.
GGTCATCGTGCAGCCCCACACCTCTCCCAGGCCGCTCTGGTCTGCGCCCTGACCTGCGAGGGCCTCTGAGGCGGGCCTTACCTGCAGAGCCAGACCACCCGCTCGCTGCCCTGCAAGGGACTGGCTTTGGCTCTCTCTGGCTGTAGACAGATTCCCCACAGGCTTGGAGGCGTGGGCCCTGTGCCTCCCACTCGGCCCCGATGGACCGCCAGCACCGTGAATGAGAACAGCTTGGAAGCAGAGCGAACCCTGTTGGGTGAGCCCCGGGCACCTACTTGGTCAGGCCTCCTCCCGGCAGCCCCAGCCAATGCTGGGGGCTCGCTGACGAGCCTCACCCAGATGCCCCATGTGACAGCCCCTCATGTGGCGGCAGGGACAGCTCTCCATGTAATTGTGGTCCTGCCTGAATCCACAGGAGCCACATCTTGGTAAACTTGCCCTTCCCAGTCTGTTCTCCCCTCCACCCCCACCCCGCCACACCCCAGCCTTGAGCAGGGAGTGTCGATGGAGTGCGAGTTCTTGGACAGAGGGCGACAAGCGCCTCCAGACCCCCTGCCCCCAGAGGAAAGGTCTGGAAGCTGCCTGGCATGCTCTGGGACCAGTGATGCTGGTCCTCCCCAGGCAGTCCTGGGTGGGCGAAGGAGGCCTTCAGACTTGGCCTTAGTGGTTGGGTGAAACCAAGGACAGAGGCTCCAGGTCTGGGGGAAGGGCCAGGAAGGTGAACCTTGGGTGTGTCATCCTCACCCAGCCTCACGGCTCTGAGGAGGCCCTACGTGGCTGCTAGTGCGTAGACCGCTGCCAGGCCCTCCTGCAGGGGCAATGGGCTGTGGGATGGTGCTGTGGAGTGCTGATGCTCCTGGGTCAGTGTTGCGGCAGGGGGAGCAGGGGGCGGTCGTAGGCAGGGGGTGGGCGGGGGGGGGCAGTGCGGATCCTCTGTGTGTGGGTGAGCATCTGTGTGCTCTCCACGTGCCCTTGGCAGGTCACTGCTGTGAAACAGGGCTGCCGGTGTACACCCCTCCCAGGGTGGTGCCGATCAAACCGCTCGCGAAAGCGAGTTCTGGGCACTCGTGAACTACCCTTGCGAGAGCTGTGGTGGTTATTGCCAGCAAGACCCTCACTCCGGGTGAGGGGATTGTGGCCTAGAGCCCATGGCCACATGGGAAGAGAATTGCTCTACCCAGAGCCACTCCAGTTGCTCAGCCAAGCATTGTGCAAGCTCCCTGAGAGCCCAAGGGAGGGGCGTGACGCTCCGCCCAGGAATCCTCCTCTCAAGGCTCAAGTTATCAATGTTCTTCTCTTATGAATCAATGCTTTTTGTGCTGTATCTAAGAAATTACTGCAAAATTCAAGGTCATAAACATTTTTTACTATGTTTTCCTCTAAAAGTTTTATAGCTTTAGGTTTTATATTTAAATTTATAATCCATTTGAGTTCATCTTTGTATATGTTCTGAGTTACAGATCAAAGTTCGCTTTTTTTTTTTTAATGTGACATCCGGTGCCATTTGTTGGAAAACTGTCTTTTCTCCACTGAATTGCCTTTGTAGTTTATTGCAGATCAATTGACCTTATACTTATAGGTTTATTTCTGGTCTCGCTTTTCTGTTCCTAGGATCTATTTGTCTCTCTACAGCAGCAGCACCATGCTGTCTCGGTTACTGTTGAATTATAATACAGTTTGAGGGCTGCTTGTATTAGCCTAAATTTGTTCTTTTTCAGAGTTGTTTTGACTCTTCTAAGTTCTTTGCATTTCCATATGAATGTTAGAATCAGGTTGTCAGTTTGCAACAAAAAGCCTGTTGGGATTTTAATTTGGATTGCATTAAATCGCTAGACCAACCAGGGGAGAACTGATATCTTCATAATATGGATGCTCCTTGACATATGATCAGATTGGTTACATCCCAGTGAGCCCATCCTGAGTTGACTATATGGCAGGCAGAAAGTGAAGTTAATGCTATGCTGCTGAGTATTTGCGTGTCCGGTGGGGAGCCGTGGCTCCCCGTCTTGTGAGCGTGTTGTACGGCAGGCATATCGCTAGCCCAGGAAAAGATCAAAATTCAAAATTCTAAGTACAGTTTCCACTGAATGCGTATCACTTTTGCACCTTGGTAAAGTTGAAAAATCTTAAGGTGAACCATTGTTTGTTGGGGACCGCCTGTACTGAGCCTTCAGCCCCGCGGACTCTGTACATCTGCTCGTTTACTTAGGTCTCCTGAAGTTTGCTCAGCAATGCGTCAGTTTTCAGGGCGTCAGTCTTGCATATATTTGTAGATTACATCAGATTTTCTCCATAAGAGGCCACATGTATGTGGCTGAAGACATGTTCCTTCTCTCCTTGCATTTTGCAGCGCTGAGCCGGTGGTGGGCTGGCGGGCTGGCTCGTGGTCCCAGGAAGCACTCAGCACCGTGTGAGCTGTAGGTTTCCATAGGCGCTCTCTGTTGGGGTGAGGAGGTTTTCTGTATTCCCAGTGTGCTGAGTTTTTGTCAAGAATGTGTGTTGGGTTTTGTCAAATGCTCTTTTGTGTCTACTAAGGTGATCACAATGTTTTCTTTCTTTAGTTTGTTTATATGGTGAATCACATTGCTAGGTTTTCAAATGTTAAACCACCTTTTCACTCCTGGGATAAAACCCACTTGGTCATGATGTATTATTTTTTTTAATACATTGTTAGATTCCATTAGCTGACTAACATTTTGTCTAGGATTTTGGCGCCTGCGTTCAGAAAGGATATTTGTCTCTAGTTTTCTTGCAGTGCCTCTGATTCTGGTGTCAGTTAATGCTGGCTTCTTTGAATGAGTTGGGAAGTAATCCCTCCTTTTCAATTATTTGGAAGAATTTACACATAGTTGATATTATTTCTTCCTGAAGTGCTGGGTAGAACTCACCAGTGAAGCTGTCTGGGCCTGGACTAAGTTATCAATTTATTGGTATAAAGTTGTTCACATATTCCCTTATTACCTTTTTAATGTCTATACAGACTTTATAGTGGTATCTTTCATTCTCGATATTGAGAATGTGTCTCTTTTTTTCTTGGTCAATATGAATAGAGATTTTATTTATCTTCTCAGCGAACTAGCTCTTGGTTTTATTGATTTTGCCCTATTGTTTTTCTATTTTCTACTGCATTGATTCCACTGCAGACTTTCTTGTACTTACATGGGTTTCATATTCTCTTCTTTAGTCTTAAGATGGAAGTTTAGACCATTGATTTGAGACCTTTCCACATTTTCTAACATAGGCAGGTACTCAGTGATTCCATTTGCCCCTAAGCACTCCTTTAGCAGATTTCGATATGTTGTATCATCATTTTCATTCTGTTTCCTCAGGTATGACATGTGGTCTTGAGGTCACGCTGCAATGCTGGGACCTTCCAATTGTCTGGCTTGGGCACCTGGTGCCAGGTTTACAAAAGGCTCTGTGCCCTGGCTTCTGTTTGGGGACCCTCTCCCAGGCAGTCAAGTGCAAGTGGGAATTCACTACAAGGGGAAGTCTTGGGTGCATCTCAAAATTGCTTATGTACTTGACAAGCTGGTAGAAGGTGTCAGGTGAGCAGGTGTCGACTGAGTGAAGCTGTGGGCGGAAGTGAGAGGGCAGCGCAGCTGTGGGAGGCTATTGGATACTGCCCTGTGCTACCAGTTCTGCGCTCCTGGACGGGCGCCCAGAGCAGGCTTAGTGCCCTGAGGACTGAGAGGACACCCACAAAGGACCTGGAAGGACAGGATGTCAGACAAGGGCAGGTATGAGCTGGCCTGTACCTTCTCTCTTGCTCTCTGACCTAGGGCTCCATGGGTCTGGGCAGCCCTGGCCCTGACTCACATCTTGCCTTTCCCCAAGGATCTTTGGACCCCTCCCCTCTTCTTAGAGCTCCCCAGCTCCCAGGAGCTTCAGGTCAGTGGCTTCCCACGTCCCCTTGCCTCTCTGAACCTTTACTCACTTTTAAATGGAACCAGTGGCAGGTAGGTGGAAACAGACGAGACGTCAGAGAAGTGACTCGCCAGGCATGTTTGGCGGGAGACCTCTGAGCTGTTGAATGTCCGTTCATTCACTCATTCATGCAGGCGCTTGAATTCCCTGGGCTCGTCCCTTCGTAGTGGCCTGGGGCGAGATGCAACACTCAGTACAGACAGGTGGGATGTCGACTGAACTGTAAGCCAGGCCCAGAATTCCTCAAGTGAGTGTATGACCGGAGTTGAGAGGAGTAAGAAGGTTCCGGTGTGGCTCCAGTGATCTGGGCTGCCTGGGGTTGGAAGGGGGTGGACTCCTGCAGGTGGGTGGGGCCCTGTTTCAGGCAGTGGTGGAGCTGGAGGCACAGCAGGATGACAGAAAGACAGTGAGGGCGCCTGCATGTGTCTGGGTCGGGGCAGGGACCACCTCACCTGAATGGGAGGAGGAGAGGGGCCCGCATCAGCGATTCTAACCTTTGGGCCCATGGGTCCCTATGCAAAGCTCATAGAAACTGTATCTCCTCTTCAGCAGAAGTTATAACACAAAAGCACTTTGCCCTTTGCTTCAGTTTTGGGATGTTCACTGAGCCCCTAGACTAGATTGTGGGGGGCACGATTTGGCTGATGAATTCAGAGATGCTGTGGCTGCAACTGGGCTTTGAGTGGGTTTAGCCATGGAAGCGAGAGGAGGGCTGGCCAAGGCAGGGGCGGCTGGCAGCTGATCCAGCCTGGGGCCCATTGTGACCCAGGGTGTGTCTGTCCTCTCCTGGTGACCCTGGCCCACATCAGACTTTGCTCATCTGCACTGCAGTGGCCTCTCAAGCCAACAGTCACGCCCTCTTTATGCCTCTCAACCCCCACCACTGGTGCACGCCGGAAAGAAAACAAACGGCCCCGCGAGCTCTGTAAGTGCCTTGCCCCAGACACGCGCCCGAGAATTTCTTGCTGGTGCGCTGAGTGTTTCGTGCGCATTAACTTGTTTAGTCCTCACAGCAACTCCGTGAGGTAATAATTAGCGTCATTTTACAGGTTAGGAAACTGAGACACAGAGAGAGGAAATAATCCACTCAAGGTCACAGAGCTCATAAGTAGAGGAGCTGGTGTTTGAACCTAGAACCCAGCACTCTTGCCCAGCAAGCTGTCCTGCTGGGTGCCAGGGTAGCTGCTCTTCAATTAGTCATTTAATAAACATGAAATGAAGGAGCCTCTGCCTGACTTCAAATGGGGCATTCAAAAAATCCACCCTCAGCAGCCCTCACTGCAAAGATATAAGGATATATTGGAAACCTGAGTTGCAAAGAGGAAGGTATTGCCAGAAAGGGGCCTCACATTTTGGAGAGGTACTCTCCAGGCCTCTGCACAGGCTCTGACAGTCTCCTCTGATGGCTCCGGCTTTTGTCCTGCGGACACGGAGGAAGGGGCTGGTGCTGCTGTTTTCATGGCATGAGGCATCCTTGGCTTTCATTATCATTATTGAATTGCATATATTTCATACAAACAAGCTCTGATGTTATGAATGACTTTCTACGGCTCTCGCCTCTTTCCGAAGCATTCTGCTGTCTAGCACAGTATCTGATCCCTCAGTAGATGTTAGACGGATGGGTGGGAGGGTGGATGTGCAGAGGGATGGCTGGGATGAATGGGTGGTGGAGGTGGGGAGAGGCGGGTGGGCAGGTGGGTGGATGGGTAGGTGGGTGGATGGCGGGATGGGGGCTAGATGGGTGGATGGGTGAACGGAGTGGACAAAAAGATACTCCTCATGGCCTTACAAAACTGGAGACTCTCTAGTCTTTGAACTGTAGGCATTGACAGGACATCCCAGGTCTCTATCTCTCTGTCATTTGTGCTTCACCCACATGCCCCCCATCTTCTCAGTTGCTGTCACCCATCCTTGCTGTGTCCCCAGCTCACAGTATAGGAAGCCGAGAGGAAGCCAGTTGCAGGATGCTTGCTGGGCCCTGGATCTAACAGCGACCCTGGGTTGTCTGCATCCCTGAGTGAAGCTTCCCGAGGGCAGCACTGACTGTTCCCAGTGCTGGGCCAAGCAGCCGCCCTGCAGACCCTGTATCATCCCACAGCAGCTCTTGGGAGGGTGGTGTTGTTTCAAGCAGAGGAAATGACCCGAGGGCACGTAGTCTGTAAAGACTGGAGTTGGAACCCAAGCCTGGGCCTCTGTTGGTTGACACCTCACTCACTTCTCCTTCCACTAAACTTCAGTCTGGAGACCACCCCCCAGACTGTTACCTCCCAGGAAGTCTGAGGAAGGCGCCAGAGCTGCCTCTGGGGCCAAACCATTTGTTGACCTGGAGCTGCTAGTCACTCTCCCTGCCAATTAAATGAGAAAGGTCGGTATGTTCAAGGAGCTGAGGGTAGCCGGCAGAATCACTGTGGAGGCCGTAGCGGAGGCAGACAGCCCCCGCACCCAGGCCTCCTGTAGCGACCTGGAAATGAGGGCATTGAACGAGGGCCTTCGAGAGTCTCCACACATATGAATATATTCACGTTCAGGCCCCAGCGGGCAACTTACACATGCGATTAGAGTGAGGCTACCTTGTCTCCCAACCATCTTCTCCCCAGCTCGTCCTCACGTGTTTTCCTGCTCGCACCCACCTCACCTCTCCTTGTTCGTTCACCAGTGCGCCCAGTGCACGCAGCTGCGACCTGGGTGCCTGCACCAGCGGCATTAGAGACGGGAAGAGGCACGAGGGGCCTCCGTTAAAGCTGCCTGTTCAGTTCACTGTTAGCTGTTGAAGGTTGACTATGGGTATGATTAGTTTAAAAAATAAACTAAAATTGAAAGCTTGAAAGTCTGTGCCTTGGAGGTGCTGGGGAAGCAGGCGCGAGGATGCCAGCCACCGCTTTTTGCCCTTGCCCTGGGGGGAACGCTGTGCAGGAGAGAGCCCCCCTCAGCCTGGGCTCGGGGCTGGGCGTCCTCAGGCTCCTTTGGCAGGGCCGCCCATGGGTTTTCAGCAGCTCCTACCCCCACCCCGCCCCCGTCTCCCTGAGTCTGCTATGGGTGTTGGGGTTTGTATGTGGTGGCCTTCGGCTTAGAGGGACGCCTCTGCTGGATGAGGGTGGCTCCTCGACTGCCAGGTCTCTTTCTGCTTCGTGACATGCTCGAGGTGTGTTTGCTGGAAGAGGGTGCTTGCAGCAGGACGGTGTGGTCCCCCAGACAGGACTGAGGATGCGTGGGAATCCCTGCGGAGCTGACCGAGGTCCACATGGCAGCTGCTCCCTGTCCTGCTCCCTCCTCGACCCCAGAGCTTCAGGGCCTGGAAGCCCAGAGGCCTGCCGCCTCTGTCCCCTCACCTCGGGTTTCTCCCAACACACCTCATGCGCCTTCCTCTCCTCCCCACGCAGGTTGCAAGATGGGAGCAGAAAACGCGGAAGCTGAGCCGAGCCATGGGCTCCCCCTACCTGGCCTGCTATGTGCTGGGCACGGCCATCCTGCTCCTGAACGTCCTGCGCTCACACTGGTAAGCCCGCCAGGCCACACTGCCTGATGAAGCCGACTCTCTGTCAGAACCCAGGACACCTGCGGCACAGGGGTGGCCACTGCCGGGGGTGCTGGGGTCCATCAGGACGTGGGAGCCTTGTGTTTGAATGCACAGGGAATTCTGTTCTCTAAGGCCTCGTGCCATACCAAACCACCCCTTCCCTTCCTGGTCCATTAAACTCCTATCAGCAGAGGAGTTCTTGTGACCTTGGGAAGGGGTGGTACCACCTGCCTAGGATTCAGGCACGGAGGACAAAGCCTGTGTGGCCCCCAAACTTGCATCCCTGGCTTCCAGTGTGTAGACAAAGCCACTGTCGGAATCCCTTCTGGGAAGTTCCAGGCAGGAGGCCGGTTCCCTGTTGGGAGCGGGCCTCACGTAGACCTGGGCTGGTATTAGCCCGCTGGCATCACTGAGTCCGCCTCAGGATTTGGGATGTGTTACCTTCCTGCCACCAAAGAAAGAGGCCAGAGTGGGTCAAGCTCATTCTAGATGATGAAGCACCACCCATGGGTGGGACACAGGAGCAAACACTGCTGCCCAGATGCAAGGCAGGGCTCTCGGGGTGGGACGAGGCTGTGGAGAGGAAGAGTGGAGGCCACGGTCAGATGTGGCCATGTCCAGCACAGCCCATCCCCAAGCCTGGTTCATACCTCCTGGGCTTCCGTGAGAACCACGGCAGCCGCACACTAGCTCGTGGGGCAAACGTGGTCCAGGTGGTGCTTTAAGAAAAGAACTGGTGTGTGAGAATCCAGCCTCCCCACATGCGAGCCATCATGGGGGCTGGGTCTCAACAGCTCGGCGCCTGTGGCCCTGCCCTGTCCCTGCAGGCTTGAAGGTGAGGTGCAGCATTGTGCATGCAGGAAGGGGCCTTTGTAGATACCAAGGGCAAGCTCATGGGCATTGACTGGGCCCCGGCACTCGCACACCTAGAGAGGCATGACCTAACTCCCCCTCCCTGTGTCCAGGCCGCCTGTGCAGCGCACGCTCACCGTCTTCCCGCTGTCGGGGGAGTGTGGTCAGGAGGGGCCCTGCCATGGCCAGCCTTCCCCTAGTGACCTTCGATTCCAGCCTCTGCTCCCTGACCTTTTAGGCTGCCTGCCGTCACTTTACTTCTTTGTTCCAGGTCAGGCTGGGTATCTCAAGGGTCTTGTCTGGGCCCGTGGCACATGCCCTGGGTTGAATGACATGAAGATGTACTCCAGAGAGGTCTTATTTGACGCACGAAGGGTCAAGGGGCCTGTCTCTCTCGGCCCAGGGAGCATTTCACATTTGTAGTCTTCAGGCAGAGAAGAGTCCCATTGTGCAGATGGAAAAGGTGAGGCTCGGCAGGAAGCAGCGATGTGTCTGAGGTTTTACAGCTCACAGTGTAGGAAGTCGAGAGAGAAAGGGGAGTGGCCCTCTTTGCCCACCCTGCCACGTGGAGTGGCCCCCTTACAATGGAGGGGGGCCCTGGGCTGACCCCAAGACTGGAAGCCCAACCTCCCTCCAGCAGGATGGTGGGGAGCCTGCTTCTCTGCAGCCTCAGGGCTGCCCTCTGAAGCCCAGGCGCCCCTCCTGGGGCAGGAGAGAGGGGCAGCCAGCACAGGAGCAGCGAGGCCAGGGGAGGGCAGAGAGCTGGAGAGTGTACCGGGGCCTGTGCACAGCCAGGAGAGCGCTCGCGTCCCACAGCTCTCAGCCAGAGCTAGCAGTCTGGGCCAGGTGACTGTCCAGAGGTGCCAGCCTGTGCCCTGAGTCACTGAATACAGGCGTGGGCAGCTGTGCTGCCTCCTACCTTTAGCGTCCCGTAGTCACCACAGCCACCTGTGGTGGGCATTTGAGCATCACATGGGAGCAGAGGCTGGTGCGAGGTTGAGCCCAGAAACAAACCTAGCTGTCCCGGCCAACCATGCCGGCCCTTTGCAGGGAGCTCCTCTCTGTCTCAGTGCCGAGCTCTGGTTTCCCTGCCCACCCCTAGCTCAGCATTGCAGCCTCCATCTTTCCACTTGAACAAGCCAGAGACCTAGGAGGTGCTATCGACTGTGTCCCAGTGCTACCAGGGAGAGGCCCGAGTCAGCACCCCCAAGCCCCCGCCCCCACCTGAGCTTGTCCCTCGATTCTTGCCTCACTCTCAAGAAATGGATTCAAGCGAGAGACAAACACATATGGGGGAAACAGGACAACAAGTGTGTTTATGAAACACACAGGAGCACAAAACTATAGGCAGGCACCAGCCAGTCTGAATGCCCCACGTATAGAAAAATAAAGTTGTTAGTAAGTTTGTTAGTGAGTTTGCTCTGTACACTTGAGCTGAGGCTACAAGTGGGCGCTTAGCTACTCTGAGTGTGCCGACTGTTGGGGTCCAGGAGTTATATACCTTAGTCAGCCCCTAGGTTCCCCCTCCTTCTCCCCTTTTTAAACGCTGGGAATAATGTACAGCTGCAAAGGCTCTCTTTCTCAGCTATCAAAGGCTCTTTGTCGTAATGAAATTGTTACAGAGGCGCCCCTTCCCAGCGCGGAGTCTCAAGGACCCCCTGCTCCTGCATTACCCCACTTGTGACGTTCAGAATGCCTGGCCATCTTTATCGGACCACGCTTGGGACTGCTGAGTCGATGGTTGAGACACCTCTCCCCCCTCCTCCCTGCCTTAGTTTACTACCTGTCCTATATAACACTGCCACCTTCCCGCACAGTCCGGCAGCACAGCCGGACTGCCCTCTTTGCCCTCCCATCTCTGGACTATGTGGCAGATTTTGTGGGAATCTCATCAGAGTAAGAATCAAACTGAGTCATCCCTGTCTGACCTCTGGCCCCTAGCTTCCCACTGCAGTAAGAATAGCATCCAGATTCCTTATGTGGCCTGGCCAGTTCATCCCTGGTCATGTCCCTGCATTCCCACGGCAAGGCCTCTTCCCCAGCTCTCCCTCCTGCATCTCTTGGGTCTGGCTTCTCCTGCTGTATTAGCTCTCAGCATCCACGGTGTCCCCCAGGGAGCCCTTCTGATGGCATTCTGTGTGCAAAAAGCCCATAGCACCCTTGCCCAGGCCTTCATTTGTATCGGTGGACTGTAAGCTCCAGTGTGGTCAAGACTGTGTGTGTCCTGTGAGCCGTGTTATCCGGAGTTGAACTGAACCCTGATCCTGCCTCAGCAATGATCAGTGAGTACTCAGGGAAAATTCAGAGTGGACTGAACTGGTGCCAGGAGCCCAGCTGACCCATTTCCTTGGAGAGGGGTCATGGAATGGCTGGGAGGCTCCAACATGATTTCTAAAAACTGGCGAGACTTCCGGTCAAGATGGTGACATAGGTAAATGTGGTACTCACTTCACACAACCACATCAAAATCACAACTAAACCGCAAAACAGCCATCATTCAGAACTGCAAGAAATCTAGCTGAATGGAAATCCTACAAGTAGAGAATTGAAGAAGAAGCCTCATTAAGATGATAGGCTGGGTGGAGACGCAGAAAGGGCAGGTCCCACACCCATGTGTGGCAGACAGAAATCGGGAGGGATAGCTCAGCTGCAGAGGTCCCCCCTGAGGAGCAACGTCCCACCTATACACAAGGCCCCCAGCACAGCGTTCTGGTGCCTGGCAGAGAAGTTGCCATAACTTCTGGCTGTGTAAACCAGCAGGAATTGAGGCTGAGGTGGAGAGCTTCTGGAGTCCCGGGTGTTCCTCTTAAAGGGCCTACACGTGAACTCACTCAGACTCTCTCCCTTTGAGCTTCTGCACTGTAGCAGTAGCTCGAAAGACACCAGAGGCATACGGGGAGGAACTGAGTTGTCCGGCACCAGGGTGAGAGCTGGGGGAGCAGCTTTCTCCCAGCAGAAATGCTGGCAGAAGCCATTGTTCCTTTGCTGAGCCCTCCCCCTTCACAGACCTGGCAGGCGGGCGCCACATCTGAGATTCCACCAGCCTGGTTCACACTGTTCACCCCACCCTGGTGACTCTGAGGCCCACTCTACCTGTGTCCAGTGGCTTTTCCACATGGAAGGCCTGTCTTGGCTCCTGCTCCTGATTTTCCTAAACTCTCCCAAACAAGCAACATCTGGCCTCAGCGAGCCCCATACCTCTCACTAAGTGCCCCCAGACCTGGCACCAGCAGCCACCAGCCCTGGTTCACAGCTTGGCCTCACCAGGGCACCTCCAAGCCCAGCACAAGTAGCAACCATCTGCAGATCACTTTGTAGCTCATGCTGGGTGGCCCCAGGCAGTGGCTGACCTTGGCCTGCACCTCCAGGAGGACCCAGTGTTAGCACACCCAGTAGACAGCCTCTGATCATGTCAAAGCACCACCCAACCACCTCCACAAGCGACACAATCAGGGGGTGAACACAGCAGGCACCAGAGCCCCACTGAAGTACTTCCTGCTCTGTTAGGGTGGGCCCCTGCCCAGCTGATCCTCCATGGTGGTCGGGTGGTTGGTGGTCACAGCCACTTCTTGCAGCCTAGGGGAGATTTCTCCTATTGATCTGCCAATAGCAGTCAAGGCTCAACTACGCAGGAGGGTGTACATGGCCCACACAGGGTACAGGGCAGGGGACCATCTCGAGTGCCCAGCTTGGGGGATCAGAAGGCTGTGCCACTGGACCCTATAGGACACCTACTACATTAGGCCATTCTACCAAGCCTGGGAGATGTAGCAGCTCTACCTAATACACAAAAACATACACAGGGAGGCAGCCAAAATGAGACAAAAAAATGTCCCGAATGAAAAAACTGAACAAAATTCCAGAGAAAGAACTAAACAAAATGGAGACGAAAGCCATCTACTAGTGCAGAATTCAAAACACTGGTTATAAGGATGCTCAATGAGCATAGTGAGACATCAACAGCATGAAAAAAGGACCAGTCAGAAATGAGGGACACACTAACTGAAATGAAGAATAATTTACAGGGAGTCAACAGTAGAGCGGCTGAAGCCAAGAATCAAATCAGCAATTTGGAATATAAGGAACACTCATTCAGCAAAAAAAAAAAAAAAGAGAATCCCCCAAAATGAGTATAGTGTAAGGAGCCTCTGGGATAACTTCAAATGTGCCAGCATTCACATTAGTGGGCTGCTGGAAGGAGAGGGAGAACAAGAAATCAAAAACATTTGACAAAATAATGATAGAAAGCTCCCCTAACTTGGTGAAGGAACTAGTCATACAAGTCCAGGAAGCACAGAGAGTCCCAAACAAGGTGAACCCAAAAGCCTCACACCAAGACACAGCATAATTAAAATGCAAAAGGTTAAAGACAGAGAGAGAATCTTAAAAGCAACAAGAGAAAAGCAGTTAGTTACCTATAAGGGAGCTCTCATAAGACTGTCAGCTGATTTCTCAACAGAAACATTTCAGGCCAGAAGATACTGGTAAGAAATATTCAAAGTGGAAAAAGCAAGGACCTGCAACCTAGATCCCTCTGTCCGGCAAAACTGGCATTTAAAATGGAAGGACAGATACAGTGCTTCCCGGACAAGGTAAAGCTAAAGGAGTTCGTCATCACCAAACCATTACTATATGAAATGTTAAAGGGTCTTCTTTAAGAAGAAGAAAAAGAAAAAAGAAATATATCAAAAATATGAACAATAAAATGGCGAAAATACATAGTTAACAACAATTGAATCTAGAAAAACAAAATAAATGAACAAACAGAACAGAAAGAGACTCACAGATATAGAGAATGTTTTGAAGGTTGCCAGATGGCAGGCATGTTGGGGGTCTGGGTGACAAAACTGAAGGGATCAGGAAGTACAGACTGGCGGTTACAGAACAGTCACAAGGATGTAAAGTACAGCACAGGGAATAGAGTCAATAATATTCTAATAACTGTGCATGGTGTCGGGTGGATATGAGATTTATCGGGATGATCACTTAGTTATATAATGCTTAATCCCTGGGGTGTACACACAAAACTCATATGATAATGTATGTCAACTCTAATCGAAAAATTGAAAGTGATTTAAAAAATAAAAGTTAAAAGTTAAGAAAAACTGGTGAGCACTCTGGACATGTAAGCAGGCCGTTCACTCCTTGCCTGGCCCTTCTCGCTGCAGGCCTTGCCCCCGCCTTGGTCCCAGCGCCAGCTGACAGCTGGGCCTGCCTCTCCCTCAGGACAGGCTCCTGCTGCTCCGCTGGGGAGTTCTGAGCTGAGCAGCTCTGGTGGCCAGGATGGACCCTGTCGCCAGCCTCAGAGCTCCCCAGCGGAGCAGCAGGAGAAGCCTGTCCCGAGAGGGCCAGCACGGGGGGGCACGAGGCATGGCCCCCACTCACTGGTCTTCTGGTGGCAGGCGCCCAGCCTCAGGTGCTGCGGGTCTTCGCGCTCTGGGTGAGATGGGCAGGGGAGTGCGGTGGGCCTCTTTCTGCTGTGGGTGGCCTGCTGTCCTCAGTGATACCAGGCCACGTGTTAAATATGGTCCACTTAATGGGGTTAGTGCCAGAGGGTTCTCGCGCCCTCCTTCGCTCTGCCTGGATCACACATTGCCCTTCATTATCTTAAATTTTTTATTGTGGTGGAATATACATAACGTAAAATGCTACTGTGTTAACCGTAAGTGTGTAGTCCAGTGGCATTAGGTATATTCACATAGCTTGCAACCCCCCATCCATCCCCATTCAGTTCATCTTCCAGAACTGAAACTCTGTCCCCATTCAACACTAACTCATTTGCCACCCCCCACCCCACAGCCCCTGGCAACCATCACCCCCCTCTCCATTTCTGTGAGTATGTATTTTTGAGATCCCACACCTAAGCGGAATCGTTCAGTATTTGCCTTTTGGTGTCTGGCTTATTTTACTCAGCACAGCATCCTCTGGGTTCATCCACGTGGTAGCACCTGTCAGGGTTTCCTTCCTTCATAAGTCCTGCCATTTGTGACGGGGATGAGCCCTGAGGACCTTATGCTCAATGAAATAAGCCAGTCATAGGAGGACAAGTACTGTGTGCTTCCACTTACACATGGGGTCCCCCAAAACCACATTCATAGGAACAGTCAAGTGGTGGTCACCAGAGTGGGGGCAGGGGGCAGCGTGACAGGTGAAGGTGGGCAGAGGGCACACAGTCCCAGTTACAAGAGGAGTAAGTTCAGGGATCTAATGTTACCGTATAGTGACTATAGGTAACAACCTTATCTTGTAAACTTGAGAGTTGCTAAGACAGAAGATCTTAAAAATCCTCGCCACCCCCCTGCCCCTGAGCAATGGCAGCTGTGGGATGACTGTGCTGGGAAATCACGTCACAGCACGGACAGGCACCTGATCGTCACAGGGCACCATACACTTCCGCAACGCTCTGTGCCAATTATGTTGCCATACAACTGGTCAAATAAAATTAAAGCACTTTGAAAAAATTATTAAAATAGATTTTGCCTCCTTTTCAAGGCCGAATAGTATTCCATTGTAAGTATGGAACCACATTGCATTGACCAGGTCACCTGCACAGACACTGGGGCTGTTTCCACCTTTGGGTGGATGTGAATGACCCTGCTGGGAACAGGGCGCACAAGTACCTGCCTGACTCCCCGCTTTGGGTTCTTCGGGGCGCACACCCAGAAATGGGGCTCCTGGGTCACACGGCAACTCTATGCTGCATTCTTTGAGGATCCTCCACACGGTTTCCGCAGCGGCTGTGCCGTTTTACATCCCCACCAAGGGCACCCAAGGGGCCTAATGTCTCTACATTCCGGACAGTTCTTGTTATTCATGTTCTTTTTACAACTAGCCACACTGGTGCGTGTAAGTGGTGGTGTCGCGCCACGGCTGTGACTTGCACTTCCCCACGGCCTCGCCAGGCTCCTTTCCTGTGCTCGTAGGCCACCTGTGCGTCTTCCCCGGAGAAATGTCTGCTCAAGTCCTTTGTCCGCTTTTTAATCAGGTTGTCATGCACTTGGTTACATTTTAAATAGTTATATAAGTGTGTACCTAATATCCTTGACCTGCAAAGGTGAAAATATTTACTATCTGCCTTTGAGAAAGTCTGTGGACCCCGGACCAGCTCAGTCAGACCTGTAGTTTTGGTTGTCTCCATCAGGTACCAGCAAACCTTTTCTGTAAAGGGCTTACTAGTAAATTTTCTGGGCGCTGCAGGGCCACATAACCACGTAACTCTGCCGGGGACGGCACAGAAGTGAGTGGCCGGGCTCCTGTCCCACTTCATGAACGAGCACAGCCAGCAGCAGGCCAGCCCCCACCCTCTGGGAAAGGAAGGTTCCGTTGCTGTCATTGGGCATCAGAGCGCCTGGTGGCCAGCGTCTGGGACGTGAGTCAGCGCAGCCTGGGGAGGGCAGGTGCCCTGGGCCCCTCTCGGCTCTGCCCCTGAAAGGGCCTGACCTTGAGCAGGCTGCTGGGCAGCTTCTCCGAGCCTTGGTCTCCTGTCTGTGAACGGCAGTGGGAACCCCCAGCCCGCCCCCGAGGGATCAGGAGAAGGTGCATTATCTGCCAGCTCCTCCCTCACTGAGTGTGTGGCATCTGCAGGGGATCGGGGGCTGAACAGACCTGGCCCTGCCTTGGGGTCAGACCTCATAGGCACCAGCAACTGTGGCTGCGTCAGGGCAGAAGGCTCCCAGCCCAGCCAGTCCATGGGGGAGGGAAGGCAGGCCCTATGGCAGGAGGTGGCCTGGCTTGTTTGGGACTCAAGAGAGAGCCCTGTGGAGCGCAGGCTCAGAGGAGCCACCAGACCTCCATCTGGCCAGGGCTCTGCAGTTCCGCGCGTGCAGCCAATAGGAGTGGCTAAGGGAGGGGCCTCTGTGCCTGGATTTGGCACCTTCACCTGCTCAGGGTGCCAGCAAGAGGCAAAAAGCTAGAGGGCCTCTGGTCTCTGAGCCCTGGTCTCCCGGCAGGAGTCCCTCCGTCCCCCGGTAGGCCCCTGTGGGTCCCTAGGACAGCCTGACCCGCGCCCAGCTCTCGATGTACGGGCACCAGCAGAGACTCTCTGGTTCATTCTTGAGTCCTGGGCCCTTGGGGGACCTCCTGCAGAACTGAAAAGAAGTCTCCTGTGTCCAGCTTCTTCCAGAGGGCAGCCCCCACCTCTTCTTCGCCTCTGGGTCTCCCAGTGTCAGGATGGCCTGGCCTAATGTCTGCCTCTCGTGCTCGAACTGGCCACCGCAGGACATTTCTGGGAGGAGGGCAAGGGTGCTCATAGGCAGGGCTGGTTGTCTCTCCGCCCTTCTAGGTCACCAGGTGGCGAGTGTGCACCAGTGCTTCCCCCTCCTCCTTGACCCCTTGGTCCCTCCCTCCACCAGCCACCTGCTGTGGCCAGGCCCCCGAGTGCCCACCTTGCCCTGATCCCTGGCTGCACTGCACTCACTGGTGACAGTGGTCACCTCCCTCTGCTCCCCAGGGATTTTGGCAGGTGCGCTGGGGCTCTGGGGCAGGGCTGGTGAGAATCCTGTCAAGACCACCTCCTGCCTGTAACTCCGCACCCCCATTCTCCCCAGTGCACATTCACACATCACCTCATTTGATTCTTAGACGTGCGTTTTGTTATTTTGCTGAAAGATACACATAGCAAAGCTAGCATTTTAAAGTATATAGTTCAGTGACATTTAATACACTCACAATGTTGTGCAACCATTTTTGTCTATTTCCAGAACTTTTCACCTCAAATATAAGCTCCGAACCCATAAAGGAGCCGCCCCTACCCACTCTGCCCCCTCCCCCAGCCCTTGGAAAATACTAATCTGCTTTCTGTCCCTATGGATTTGCCTGTTTTGAACAATTCCAGCGTGTCCCTGCTTTCTGTAAGCTGAGAGCTCCATGGGGGGAGGGGCAGAGCCATCAAGGCCATGGGCAGAGAGCTGTCCAAGAGCGCTGGGCAGCTAGCCTGCCCGGCATGAGGTCAGGGCCTCGTGGTTGCCAACAGGCACCAAGGGGCAGGGCCAGGCAGCCAGATGTGGTCCTCAGGGGCCGGTGGCATGACCTGGCTCTTCACCTGGAGGCCATTAGCACAGACCCGCTTGCTCTGGCTGTGAAGGATGAGTGGGAGGGGGCCTGGTGGGGAGGGGGCACACCCTCTGCACAGCTGGCTCAGCTGGAGCTGGCAGCCTGGGGCCACTGCCCAGTGTTGAGCCTGTTGGGGTGGCACACTGTGGATGGCCAGGCAGGCCTGGGCCTGGCAGGCAGGCACTGCACCTTCCTCACAGTGCCCGGACGGTAGCCTTGGGTAGGTGCACAGGAGCGTGCGGGGCACCGGGAGCCCCATGTCTGCCGTCGGTTAGTTGGTGGAGCTGTGTGCCGGTGCGCTGCAGAATCACACGGGTCTTGTGGAAACGGGCCTACAAGTCCGGGGGGCGGGAGGCCAGGGACAGCAGCGCCCTGTTCCCCAGGCCGCGTGCAGCGCTCAGAAGGGTGGGGGTGTGGCTAGGGTTGGGGGAGCACACCTCCTTCCCCTCTCTGTTTACCAGCGGCCTGGGGGCACGTACGCTCTGTGCATGGACTGGCTAGATCGGCGCCATCTCAGTGTGTGTGGCTGTCCTCCCAGTGGCCCTCTGTGTGCCAGTCATTGCTTCACCGAGTGCCTGGCTGCACTGCTCACAGGACGTAACCACGAGGAAGTGAGGGAATGGGGCACGAGGGCACAGTGTGCTGCGAAGGGGGCCTCTCATGGCCTCGCTGGGGCAGGAGGGACCCAGCTCCTAGAGTCTGCCTGCTGCTCCCTGACATGTCACCCCCTCCCAGCATGGCAGTGGGCTTCATCCAGGCCAGTGTGGGGCGGGGGAGTCCCTGACTTCTCTCTCTGACCTCCAGACCCTCCCTCTGAAAGCCCCTTGGGCTGCCCATATGTCCTTATCAGTTAACTTGGGTCAGCTGACTGGCGACCTTCATCGCATTGCTGAAACGCCCAGACATTGCCCCATGTCGGTTGCAATGTGCCTGGTATCGACAGGTCAGCCCCCGCTCAGGCACGGGTTACAAGGGGCGTGGGCTCCGGGCCTGAGTGGGAGCTGAGCAGGTCTGCCGGGCCTGCTGTGGAAGGGAGTTCTGGGCTGAGGGACCAGGGGGCATGACTGGGCTCAGTCTTAACTTTGCAGGCTGTGGGGCCCATTGGGGGTTTGCCTTTCAGGAAGAGCCTTGGTTAGAGGTGGGACCCGGAAGGAGGCTGGAGCCAGAGGCTGAGCCAAGTGCCTGGTGTGCAGCCAGGACAGAGCGGGCAGTGGGCCCTCTGCCTGCCTCCACCCTGGTTCCAGGATTTCAGGGGAGCAGGGTGTGGACAGCCTGAAGTCACATGGGTGACTGAAAGCTCAATATAAGTTTTAAAAGAAGAACCAGAGACAAACGAACGAGCCTCTCCACTCCCACCCCCCATGTAGAATATTTCTAAAGGAAATTGCCTCCTGTTTATGACTATTCTGTAACAGCGTGCATGACCCTCAGAGCCACTTTTCCTTCATTAATTTTCTGTGGGGACTGGACTGTGCTTTCCTTACTTAATGGAGGAGCTGGAACGTCACAGGTCCCTGGACGAGCAGCAGCCACACCATTTCTTTAAGCTGCAGAGCACGTGGCCGTGTGTGCGAAGGGCACCTGGACAGAACTCGGCGGGGCCTGGCCCAGCTCTGCTGCTGAGAAGCCAGAATGAGTGCCAGGAGCCGGACACCAAGGCGCTGAGGGAGCCTGCGGAGGAGCCCCCAGGACCCTTTCCTCTCACAGCGAGGAATGGAACTGGAGCTGCAGGCGGACCGAGGAAGGCCCTGGTTCTAATCTAGGGCAGCCACGCGGCTGCTTCAGGGCCATCTGTGCCCCTACCACTGGCCTTAGATCCGTCTTTCACCAGGAATCTCCGCTGCTTCCAGCCTGGAGGCTTTCCCTGTGGGGCTGTCCCCTGGGTGGGCTGCTTCAGGTGCATCATGGCAGAGTGAGAGCCCCCTTTTCATCTGGCTCTGTTGCTGGCACTGGGCGAGGAAGTGGACCTGCTGCCTGGACGGCGCAGATGGATTCTGGTAGAGGAGCTGGCGTTGGCCTGCCTGGGGCCTCAACCTGGGCGAGACTGGCCTCCCCACTCTGCTCCTCCCGTCCCCTGAGAAGCCTTCTGAGCTACCACAGGCCGGGAGGCCTTCTCTGCAGGCTTCCCCATGGGCCCATCTGTTTGTTCGCTTTTCTGGAGTGGTCTTCCTGCCCACCCCCTTCTCCTGGTGGGTTTCTTCTACCACATCTCAGCTGGAGCCTCACCACGGCCCACAGGCCTTGTTGCCTTGGGCTTGGGGGCTGGGAGTCGGTCCAGGCATGGAGGAGTGGGTGCCAGTGGGGGTTGGGCAGCGGGGGGTCACCCCAGCCCTCTCTCGTGCTTTCTCTCTGTGGCACCGTCCTTAAGGCAGGGTAGCCCAGGATCCAGGGCCTGCAGGTGAGCCAGCCCCAAGCAGGGCAGCCAGCCTCGCCAGGGCCCTCACCCCTTCTGTGCCCCTGACTCCACCATGGCCTTAGCTGCAGGGTCTGCGGGGTGGCAGGTATGCTCGGCTGCAGGCTACCAGAAAATCAGGTGAGGACATGGAGGAGCAGGGAGTGGTATGCGTGGGCACGGCGCTGGGTGTGTGTGACCCTGAGCTGACCCGAGAGTCCTGGCCTACAACTGCAGGGTGGCCCTGAGCCCGGCAGCAGGAGGCTGAGCAGTGGGCGTGGAGAGCTGGGATGTGGGCAGGGTGACCAGCAGCCAGGTGTGCCCTGACACAGGGGTGCCTCTGTTTGACAGGTCACTGTTGTCACTGACAGGCTTCTGTTGGCTGTTTGCTCACAGACTTTCTCCACCTGGGGGGCGTGGGTGGGGAAGGGCAGGGGCTGCTGCTTCTCCTGCTCTTGGTGATTGTGTACTGTGACCCACTCTGCCGGAGCATGCCAGGTGCCAGGGGATGCTCAGGGAAAGGAGAAGCAGCTTGTTCTCTAAGTTAAAAGCAGCTGGAAGAAAGTTCCAGGAAGGCAGCTCTTGGCTTAGCATCAGGATAGTGTTATGGCAGTGCATTCGCAAGTGGAGGGAGTGAAGGTGATGGGCCTGTGCTTCTTGCTAGGGCCTGGCAGACAGGTGCCTTATGATGATGAAGGATACATGGATGGTGGATGGATGGATGGATAGACGGATCCAGGATAGACTGATGGACGGAAGGATGGGTGGGTGGACAGAGGATAGACTAATGAGCGGTGATGGAGGATACACAGATGAACAGGCAGGTGGGTGGATGGAGAGCGAGCTGCCCTGCTAGGAGTATGTGGTCCAAAGTGAGTGCAGTAGCTGCCCCTCGTGAGGCAGGTCTTGTCCCTTACAGCCGCGGGGGTGGGAATGTATGTCTGTGGCACGTGCAGGCACTTGCTCCCACACGTGTGCTTTCTTCGGAGGGCCCCCCAGTGCCTGCCCCTCCCCGCAGAGGCGCACCCCAAGCCTTGCACCTGTGCGTTACCGTGAGCCCAGTGCCCCGGTCCTTGCTGCACCAGGCCTTCCCGTCCTCAGGAGCCAGTTGGAGAACCTGAATTTCAAAGCCCACTCGCACAGTCACCCCTTTTGGCCACCTACTTGCCTTTTAACAAGGCCTTCCATGGCTTGGCCCCAAAGGGTTCACCCGAGGCTTCAGGGCACCGAGTGCACTAGGGGAGTGGGACACCGGGACCGCAGGGGACACACACCGGGTACAGGGGCACGTGGGCCCTAGGATGGCCTGTGGCACAACCTGGGGTGCGGGTCTTTAATATCCGGAGGGGCACTTTCGTGCATTGTACCAGTTGCTAGCTGGGCAGGGTCGGAGTTTGCAGACTGGTGGTCTTCGGGCTGAATCTGGCCTGCTGGCAGGCACGGAGTCCAAAATAGTTTTCATTGATTGCCTGTCTTTCGTTCATCTATTTTTTAATCAGGATACTTCATATGCAAGTCAGGATTTCTGACTCGTTGGTAAAACAAAACGACCCAGCAGGCCTGGGCCCCCACAGGCACCACTCCCTCACGGCAGCAGGGCCTTGGTGCTTGGGGGTGGCCCCTGGCGGATGGCACACTCCTAGCGCCCCGCACCCCTCTGCGGCCACTTCATCACCTGCCTCGCCCCAGTAGGCCCTGAGGTGGAGACTCTTGGCCTGGATTTTCTGGTGGCCGCCTGGGGGACAGGGGTTGGAAGGGGTGGCAGCCCCACCCCAGCAGTGACCTCGCACCTCCCCGCCTGCAGCTTCACCCGGGCCATGCTGAGCCAGCCCAGGATGAGTGGCCTGGACGGCCCCGCGGCCTGCCTGGCCGGCCTGCTGCTCCTGGGGGTCGGCAGCGTGCTGGTGCTCTCCAGCTTCTTTGCCCTGGGCTTCACCGGGACCTTCCTAGGTAAGACCCCGAGCGCCAGGGGCTGGGGGGCGGGGGCCAGAGCCCACCAGTTCAGGGTCCTGGCAGGAGTGGGGTGGCTGACTACCCTGCCATCTGTGACGTCCGCATGGGGCTTAGGTCACTTCCCTCCTCCAGGCTCGGCTTGTCCCCGCTTAGTTTGGGAAGCGGGGCTCTCACATCTCATCCTGCTGCTTGTCTGCTGGGCCAGGCGGGACGTTCATCTGCTGTGTCTGGACCGCAAGCAAGGGCTGGAACAGGGCTGGAGTGGGGGAGGAGCAGGGGGACACTGTCCCTTCTCTGCCTGCAGCTCTGGTGATTTTGGGCTGGGAGCTCAATGCTGGCCTGGCCAGAAGTCCTTATGACATCAGTGACTTCCAGCAACTTGCCCGGAAGGAAAGCCACAGGGGGTAGCTGGGGGGGCAAGGGTGACCTTGGGGACAGGAAAGGAAAGCAGGAAGCAGCGTGGCTCCCTGATGGCCTGGGTCAGGGGCATTGGACCCTCCCTCTTCTCTGCCCCTGCCCCAGTTTCCTCCAGAGCCTGGGTGGTACCTGGTGCCCAGCTTGTCCGGGTACCTCTGTTCACCATTGGTGTCTGCGGGGCTTTGGGCCCAGGCACTGCAGGCCCAGCAGGGACCCTGAGCTCCCAAGGGGCTTGTGGCACAGACAGGGAGGAGTGGCTCTCCTCTCGGCCCTGTGGCAAGGTCCGGGCTGGGACCTGGGCATGTGGGGCCTCATGCTCAGGTAGGAGCGACAGGGAGCCTGGGGCTGGAAGATGGGGCACAGCAGGGAACGCGGGGAGCTGGGAGTCAGGAGCACCTGGCTCTGGCGGGCAGGCCGGGTGGGAAGGAGGACAGGGCCAAGAGCGAGCTCAAGGGAAGAGTGGCGGACGGCACACTGGAGTGGCAAGTGGGTTGGCTGGTGCACAGGGGCCAGGGGGTCCGGCTTGAGGTTGGGCAGGGCGGCGTCACTTGGGTCCCCAAAGACCATGCAAGGGACTGAGCTCCACTCCAAGGGAGGCAGGGGCCATGGCAGAGGTTGGAAAGGCCCTCTTTCAGCAACAGTTGGCCTGGGGGGCTGACGGCCTGGGGCTGCTGCTGCGATTGTGATGTGGGCATGGCCAGGCTGGTGGGAGGGTCGCAGGAAGGAGGAGGGCAGTGTGCTGGCCTGCTCAGTCCTCTGGAGACCAGGTGTGCATAGTCCCCGAGCCCATGGGTACTGCAGCAGGATGGACGCAGGGCCAGGAAGGGGCTGGTGTAGCCCCCCACCCACCCAGGGCAGCGTGGAGGCAGCGCCTGGTCAGAGCCACTGGGTGAGATTCAGCTGGAGGGGCGAGTCGGGGTGGGCGGGGAGAGGGAAGGAGGCCAATAGCACCAACTGCTGCAGCCTCTGCAGGACGGCCTCGATCGCCGGGGCCCTGCTCTGCATGTAGGTCAGGCAGCCACCTCCCTGCTGCAAAGCGGGTTTCTGTGCCACTGTCTCCAGGCCCCCCGGCCTCCTGCAGAGAAAGCCGCCCCCAGCCCTCCCTGGGCCTGCACTCTTTTGTCCCCAGACAATGGGTGGGTGACGCAGCTCCTACTCATTCCTCCTGCCTGTGGCTGTCCTACTTCTGCTTTGGATGATGGTCCAAGGGATTTCTGGGGAGAGGAGCCCCCAATTCCAGGGCAGTGGGTACCCACCATGCTTGCCTCAGCCCCTCAGCCACTGGCCTTCAAGGTGTCTGCATGACCGTGGCCTGAGCAGGCCTGCCCCAGGGGACCCCTGACTTGTGTGCTATGAGACCTGCTCCCCCATAGCCTAGAGCCTCCTGGAGGGCAGGCCCTGCTGGCCAACCCCTCTCTTGGGGATGGTGTGGCCAGGATGTGACCCTTGACCTGCCCCGCCTTGTCCACAGGCGATTATTTCGGGATCCTCAAGGAGTCCAGAGTGACCACGTTCCCATTCAATGTCCTGGACAACCCCATGTACTGGGGCAGCACGGCCAACTACCTGGGCTGGGCCATCGTGTGAGTAGTGGGTGCTCCTGCCCATCCTTCCCACTGGCTGTCCCCGCTGGGAAGATGGTGGCCTCGTGTCCCTCGTGGAGCCCAGGGCACCAGCCGGATGTCCCCTTGGGATTACTTCTTGGTGGGCACAGCAGCATCCAGAGCAGGGCTTGACAGACTTTCCCTTGCAGGGTCAGAGCACAAGGCTCACGGACTCCAAGCGCGAGAGGGGGCTGCCCCGCAGGCCCCTAATGAGCAGGTGTGACTGGGCATCGTTACGCTCGCTGGAGTTTATATCTAATACAGTTGTCAGGTGTCACGAAATATTATCCTCTGATTTTCTTTTTCAACCAATAAAGAAGCACATAGCAGTCTTGGCCCGCGGGCCCCGTGCTAGAGTGCCGGGCCGGGCGGCCTGAGCAGCACTGGACCTGCGCACGGGAAGGGGGGCAGCAGCTCCAGGGCCAGAGCCGACCTCAGGGTCCCCGGCACCTCCAGTGGCCTGGTCTCTGCGCGTGCCCAGGTTGCAGAAGTCTTTACCCCACAGGAGGAGGGAGTCCCAGTGCCCGCGGCAGCCTGTGGGCCACAGGACTCATCCATCTACCGCAGCCAGCTGCCAGCATGGATGGCTGGGTCTGGGCTTCAGACCACAGACCACATGCCCCCGCAGGGAGTTCTTGCTTGTGGAAAGTGTTCTGCTTTTATTTAACGCGGGGAGACCACTTGCCTAGGATGTTACAAGTGCTCCCAGAGACCGGAAAGGTTATAGGACACAAAGGAATGAATCTCAGGGCAGAATGTCAGGATTGAGATATTCCTCCCTGCGCCCTGCGCCCACCCCGGCAGAGCCCTGGGCTTTGAGTGATGAGCAGCTAGAGGGGGGCTTGTGGGCCTGGCTGGGAACCCCCACCCCCACACACACACGCCCCAGCTCCACTTGTAGACCAGACAGCCCCTGGCCTCTCCTGCCCAGACATGGGCAATGGGCTCCTGAGGGCAGGCTCTGCGCCCTCAGACTCACCTGCCCTTCTGGGTGTCTCCTGCCCAGGACTACCTGGATGAGCCCCGTCCCCCTCCCTACGTGTACACAGGCTGTTCCTTCCCACTTCTACCCCCATCTGCCCTTTCAAGCCCAGTTTGAGGTGTTTTCTCCTCCAGGAAGCCCTCCCTGACTCTCCTTCCCCCACCCCCACCATGGGTGCCTCATCCGTGCTCAGGTGGGGCCCTCCAGGGACAGAGCCCACACATGGGCCACCTCTCTGCCCCAGCCAGTGCCTGGTGTCCTGGAGTGAGGGGTCACTGCTCGCCTCCCCCACCCCAGGGTTTTCCATTCCTGCAGGCCCCCCAGGAGGACCTCAGCACACAGCCATGTGGAGGGGCCTCGGCTGTGCTGGGGGAAGGAGCCCTCCATCCATCTTCCACCTGACAGCTCATTAGAGATAATCCATTAGAGGGGCTTCCAGACGCTGACTCAGCAGGGCCACTTGCAGGACTTTTGTAGCCCATCTGTCACCTTTCTGGGGCCCCGTAGGTAGGACTTCCTGGTGTCCGAGCAACCGGTGTGTGTGTGAGCCCTGGCAGGTCTGCGCACAGGATTCCCAGGGCACCAGGGCCTCACGCAGCCCCCAGGCCTCCACCCACACAGCCCTCCGGCCCGAGGCTCACAGCTTGGTCGATAGGACCAATGCTGCCACCACCCACGGCTCAGGGCCAGGGCTGGCTGCAGCCAGCGGGTCCTTCTGGGCCCCCATCTCCTCCCGTATCTGCAGAGTTGGATGGTCACCTCCACCCAGGACTGCCAGGGTGTCAAGGCCAAGGGTGTGGTGGCATTTGGAAGGTGGGAATGTTGGATGTTGGACATAGACATAGTGGAAACAGGAGGCTTGTGCGGCTCACGTCCTGGCGCGCCTGACCAGGGCCTGGCTGAGGTCGGCGGCAGGGGCCATGTCCCTCCCTGGCCCCCAGGTCTCCCAGTTAACTTGGCTGCCCAGGTCATCTGTCTCATCTGTGGGGGTGGAGGGTGAGTCCGCTTGCTCTAGGGAAGCACCCTAAGCCCAGGGGTCAAAGCTCCAGGAGGGTGGCCTTCTCAGTTTGGCCTAAGCCTCCGCCCATGACAGTGCGGCCCACGGAGCAGAAGGCACAGCACCAGGCACACGTGGCCTTCCTGGGGCTGGCCGTCAGAAAGACAGTGCGTGGGCTGCGGCGGCAGGGCAGAGCATCCTCAAGCCGCCACCCTGGAGTCGGCAGTCCGGGCTCCTCTGACGGAAGCAGTGCTGGGGATGCAGCGCCTGCCAGGCCCGTGCTCCCCGCTGCCCTCCCTCGCTCTTCCCTGGCTCTCTAGAGCAGTGGTCCATCCCCTGTGGAGTCGCTGGGACCCAAGGCAACTATAGATAAGATGGGGGGACAGCTCGACAGCAGCGTCGCCGGGCTCCTCAGTACAGCAGTCACCAGTGGAGAGTCCATAACGGGACCCGTGGACGCTGCCTTACCTTGGGAGGCCCAGACCCATTTTTAGAAAACAGGATATCATCACTGGTGGGCAGGGGTAGCATTTTCTGTCTCCCATAACATCAGCTTATTCAGAAAAGGACACGCTTGACCACGTGGGTGGTTCTGAGAGGCCAGTTATTCCTTCCTTCCCAGATTTACTCCTGCGACGTCCTGAGCTTCTGGCTGGGGGCTGGGGACGTGACAAAAGGGACGCTGCCCTGAGGAGGCCCAGACAGGCAGTGCACTGGTCCGCCAGTCAGGACCCAGACGGGAGTGGAGGGGCGCCCTGGCCACCCAGCTTAGCTCATGTGGTGTAGAACCCAGCATGGCAGCGGGCCCAGGGCCAGGCCTGCCCACTAACCGGCTGTGCCCTCTCCCCAGGCACGCCAGCCCTGCCGGCCTGCTGCTGACCGCGGTCGTGGCCCTCACCTACCTGGTCGCCATCCTGTATGAGGAGTAAGTAGGCACCATCATGGGCCCGGTGATGTCACTTGGCCAGAGAGCTGGTTCCCAGGACTGGGACAGGCTGGGTCAGCCAGGCCATGCCTGGCCACTGGCCAAGGGCAGACAGGAAGCTCAGAGCAGGCACAGTGCGGGCTGAGGGACCAGAAAGGGGGTCACTGTGCCTGTGCCCCAGGGGGGCAGGGCCGGGGGTGTCGGTTTAGTCCCCCAGACCAGCTGACCAGAGCCTCCCCTGCCCCGGCAGGCCCTTCACTGCTGAGATCTACCGGCAGAAAGCCTCCCAGCCCGGCAAGAGGAGCTGACCAGGCCGCACTGAGAGTCTGCACTCATGGCTGGCCCGCCCACGTGCCCAGCCCGGGCAGGGCACGGTGCCCGGCCACGCTGGGTGCCGGCCTGGCCAGGGCTGCGCCAGTGCCTTGGAAGCTGCTGCCTTGGGGCTCTGGACATGCTGCCGGTGGCCACTGAGCCCCTGCCCTGCTGCCCCTCCCTCCACATTTTAACTGACCAATAAAGGCCCCCTGACCCCAGCGTCCTGTCTGGGTCTCTGTCTGTTCAGGTGGGAAGGGGTCTCCTGGAGGGGCCATCCCCCCCCAGGTTCCAGGCCAGGCCGTCACAGCCCTGCCCCTCCCTGAGGCAGCACTACTGTCCCTGCATGGCCGGGAGAGGACTTCCTCACACACTGGGGCCTGCCTCTCCCCTGACCCAGCGTCCCTCTCCTCTGTCCCTTCCCTTCAGGGGGCCCACCCAGCCTTGGGGTAGTCCTGTCACCACACAGTCTAGCGGCCTGACACACCCCCATGTGCCAAGGGGTTTCCAGCCCCTGTGAGCTGCCATCCAGGAAAAATGATCAGAGAGTGAAAAATATGCTTAAAAGATTTTTTTTATTTTATATGTAGTTGTGTTTGTTTATTTATTTTATATTTTTAGAGAGAGAGAAGGAAACATCGATTTGTTGTTCCACTTATAGTCTGCATTCATTGGCTGATTCTTGTAGGTGCCCTGACTGGGATCAAACCCACAACCGTGGCGTGTCGGGACAATGCCCTACCCAACTGAGCTACCCAGCCAGGGCTATGCTGAAAATTTAAAAAGCGATGTGAATGTATCTGGTGGAAGTGGGAGCCCATGGTCACTATGGTGGTGAGGGGCCAGGCCTTTCTGAGGAGGTGACATTTGAGCTAAGACCCAAGTGACCAGAGAGAGCAAAGTGGAGGCAGAATTCTCTAGGCAGTGGGAATGGCAAGTACAAAGGCCTGACGGTGAGGACACGCTAAGGTGCCCAAAGCATCAGGCTCCAGAAGGACTGAGCTGGCCAGGGGCACCAGCCACGAGACACCTGGTGCCTCGGGGTCAGGCCAAGGGGCCGGGCCTGCATTGGGCCCCGTGGGTCACTGATGTCCTCGCAGAAAGCTGGGCCGTGATGCTTATTTTCTCTGAATGTCAGGCCACCAGGTCGCGCCTGGGTCGGCTGGCCTTGGACACAGACCAGATCACCTTCGTGGAGTGATATGAAGGTTATCAGGAACCTTCATCAGGCTTGAAGGACTCGGCTGACTTGGGAGAACAAGACTTATAACCTGGCATCTGTGGGGCAGGGAGACATGCCCAGAAGGAAACAGTCCGCACTGGGTCTCCCTAGGGAGAACTGGGGGCAGAGTCTTGACCCCACCACCCTCTGGCCTCTGCTCCCTAAAGTGGCCCTCCTAGGACTGGAGGCCACGGAGGGGTGGCTGCTGGGAGCTGCCGTTACTCTGGCCCCTGGCGTGGGCCATCAAGAAGGGGCCACAGCCGCCTTGTTTCAGAGTCCGGCTGCCCAGTGTCTTCAGGGAGGCAGAGGGAGGCAGAGGGAGGCAGAGGGAGGGCCCCTCTTCTGGAGTGATGCTGCCATGCAAGGCCAGCCCCGGCTGGCATCCTTAGCTGGCCCCGTGTGTACAGCGGGCTCACCACCTCAGCTCAGGAGGGGAGGGCAAAGGAGGACAGTCTCAACAGGGACAGGAGTGGCGGGTGGGGGGGATCCCGCCTGGGTGGTCTGTCAGACGACTCTTCTATAAGCGAGGGCAAGAATCAGGGTGGGCTGGAGCTGTCAACATTTCAGATCCAGGTAGAAGCTCTTGGGTGCTCCACCTGTGCCACGTGCCTTTGAAATGACCTCATGGGGACAGTTGGAGGGGGGCAGGGCGCTCTGAGGAGAGGCTCCTGGACGGGGGGCACAGATGGCACAGGCAGAGGGCAGTAGGCATTGCAGAGCCCTGAGGCTCAAGCCCAGGCCTGCAGTTTCTAGCTGCGGACCCTGGCCAGTCGCTTCCCTCTGCCCCAGTTTCTCCACCTGCAACACACAGGAAGAGTTCTCAGCCCACAAAGGTCGTGTGAGGAAGCACTTAGAGCAGTACCTAGTCTGGAATAAACCCTCTCCTGGCAGCCCCCGTGGAGAGTGCGATTGTGCTGGAATCCTGTCACCTTTGAAAACCCCTTCCCAGGCGGTGGAGATTCCACAGGCCCTCTGCAAACAGCCGAAGGGTGTGGGCCAGCACCCCCAGGATGGCCCAGGGCCCCTTGACCCATGGGCTTGGGGTGGCGTGGGGTGGCACCAGCTAATGGCTCCCTCCCTGGATCCCTCCAAGTCAGACAGGGCCAAAGCAAAATGCAGCACAGCCTCATCTGCTGCCTCGAGGCGCAATGGCCTTTTTGTGAGCTCCAGGCTGGAGCAAGCTGGCTCCAGACAGCCGATTTCTAGGCTCTGCAGTATGGTCAGCCCAGCCCTGGTTACTGATCAACCCGCTGCCCTCCGTGTTTGCTCCTGACCCCCACCCCCGCTGGGCCACCTGCCCAGTCCTGCAGCCGCGCGGTCACTCACTATCATTGTCGTTGTAATTACCAGGTCCTGCCTTCTAAACTGTGTGCACTCTCTCACCCGTAGTCACAGAACCAGAGCTGCTGTTTTCCAGAAGAGCAACCTGAGGCCCAGAGAAGGCAAGAGCCTGGGCGGTGAGCCTAGGACCTTCCTTGGCTCCCTCTGTGGCTTAGAGACCCAGCTTCCCAGCTGCATGAAAAACAGAAATGTTCCCCCAAGGGACTCTTAAGTCACAAAACGCTGTGGAGGAGGGAGGAGAGGATGTTGGCCTACTCCTCACCAAGGAAGGGCAAGTTTCTAGTGTTTTAGGGTTGAAGACAGGAAAAAGGAGTGGGATAACCGCTAGCCAAACACCCCTGCCAGGTCCCAGGGCGTATCTGGTGGGAAAAATGGAGTTGTTGAGGTCTGCAGCAGAGCGCGGGCGGGGGCGACTCCTGCTGAGTGCGGCCTGCCACCCCAAAGCCAGGCCCGCGCCTTCCCAGACCCCAGTTTTGCTGCTCGTTCCCACCCTAGCTCTGTGTGTGGCGCCCTCTGCTGCCCTCTGGCGGCCGGAGCGGGCGGTCCCAGAACAAGCACCAGCCAGGGGACGGGAACGGGGCTGGCACGGTGGGCTCTGTTTTCAGGCCCGAAAGAGGTTAAGGTACGCAGAGCCCCTGCACGGCGCCTAGCACCTGGTAAGTGCCTGCTATTACGCTGCTGCGATGGCTGTATCACTATTGTTATTCTCTGGGACAACCGAGGCCCCAAGAAAGTGTGGGCGTGTTGCGGATGGGGTACGTGCCCGAAGTCATAGAGGTCAGAGGCACAGCCGGGACCACAACCCCGACGCTGGCCCGGTGCGGTGGAAGAGCGCAGGGTCGGCGCGTCCTTAGCCTTAGTCCGCTCCTCGGCTCAGTTTCCTAACCGCCCCCAGCGGGGAGCAGCGGGCTGCTGCTGGCAGCGGCGCCGGAGGGGACGGCGGGCCGCGGGTGTGTGACGCATCGGGGCGGGCGGGGAGGCACCCCCCCTCCCCCCCGGCTGCCTATAAAGGCGGCCGCGGGGCGCGGAGAGCAGAGCGAGCAAGCGACTGTGTCCAAGAGTCAGAGCAGCAGCAGGAGCCAAGCCCCAACCCAGCCGCAGTCAAGCAGATCCCCCGGGCCAGCCTGCGACACTCTCAGCCCCTCGCCTGCCCGCGACCCTTCGGCCCAATGAAACTGGCCGCGATGATCAAGAAGATATGCCCGAGCGACTCGGAGCTGAGTATACCGGCCAAGAATTGCTACCGCATGGTCATCCTCGGCTCGTCCAAGGTGGGCAAGACGGCCATCGTGTCGCGATTCCTCACGGGGCGCTTCGAGGACGCCTACACTCCCACTATCGAGGACTTCCACCGCAAGTTCTACTCCATCCGCGGCGAGGTCTACCAGCTCGACATTCTCGACACGTCAGGCAACCACCCGTTCCCCGCCATGCGGCGCCTCTCCATCCTCACTGGTGAGCAGGGCACCAGCCCGGGCAGTGGTTGGGGGGATGGAGCTGTGCTCCTAGGAGGGCTGGAGACCCCTGGACCAAGGGAGTCGGCGTGGGCGTGACCTAGAGGCATGGTTAGCGGGTGCGCCGCCACACGCCAAGTTTGCGCCTAGAGAGGTCTGAGCACCTGGCGCACGGCTGCTGGAGCCCCGGCTGCCAGGAGACCCCCAAGTTAAGACCAACTTAAGTTGTCCCCTTGGCAGCCTCCCTCACCTTGCCCACTTCTGCTCTTCCCCTGTAGGAGATGTTTTCATCCTCGTGTTCAGCCTGGACAACCGCGACTCTTTCGAGGAGGTGCAGAGGCTCAAGCAGCAGATCCTCGACACCAAGTCTTGCCTCAAGAACAAAACGAAGGAGAACGTGGACGTGCCCCTGGTCATCTGCGGCAACAAGGGTGACCGGGACTTCTACCGAGAGGTGGAGCAGTCCGAGATTGAGCAGCTGGTGGGCGACGACCCCCAGCGCTGCGCCTACTTCGAGATCTCGGCCAAAAAGAACAGCAGCCTGGACCAGATGTTCCGGGCGCTCTTCGCCATGGCCAAGCTGCCCAGAGAGATGAGCCCGGACCTGCACCGCAAGGTGTCGGTGCAGTACTGCGACGTGCTGCACAAGAAGGCGCTGCGAAGCAAGAAGCTGCTGCGGGCCGGGGCCGGCGACCAGGGAGACGCCTTTGGCATCGTGGCTCCCTTCGCGCGCAGGCCCAGCGTGCACAGCGACCTCATGTACGTGCGCGAGAAGGCCGGCGGTGGCCAGGCCAAGGACAAGGAGCGCTGCGTAATCAGCTAGGGCCCCTACCCCACCCCGCGCCGAGGACAGCGCTGAAGGAGGACCTTTTTGTTCAAAAATCCAATCTTACGTCCGGTCCAGCTCTGTGTACCCCGCGCCACGTGCTCGAGTATGTAGTGGCGTCTTCCCTCCCCACACCCGGGGCCCCACCAACTGGGGAGGTGAAAATAGCCGAGAAGGACCGGCCATCTGCTCTGGAAGGAGAGAACTGGGTGATACTGGGACTCCATCTCTGATTGCCTGTTGGCGCCCACCACCCCCACTTCCTAGGAGACACAGACCCAGGGGAGGGTGAATTTGTCTGGTTTCTCACAAAGATCCAAGAATTGGGAGGGGGTGTGTGTCTGTGTGTGAGAATCAGCTACTCTTAGGATGGGAGAAACCCATGCCCACTGGAGGGTTAAGACAAACGGCATTATCTTGTCTGATTCCGGGTTGCCATGACAGCTGGCAAAAGCCCTTGCCCTCCCATAAGTGAGGGGTGTGAGCCAACTGACTTGTTTACATGCGTGTGTGAAATTGCACAAAGGAAAAACAAAACTTGCACTTTAATAGTAGTTCTTGTGTTGTCATGAACAAAATCTTACCCAGATGTTTATACTGTGTGTAAGACAGTCTTTAGTTCTTGTTATTTTTTTAAATATAAAATAATTTAAAATGAAAAAACTATGCTTTCCTTGCTTCTAGAAAGGGTGTGAGGGGGAAGGGAGGGAACGGGTATCTACTTCAGTGGAATTAGGCTCACCTTCCCCAGAGCTAGCAAATAACCCTGGCATCTTGAAAAGACCTTCAATTCTCCTGGAAGAAATTACCCCCCTCCCCAAAAAAGCTCCCGATGACTGGGCTAAAGCCCTTCTGTCTGGGGAATGGTTCCTGAGAAGTCTAGGACAAAAATAAAGGACTTCAGGGTCATTCCTAGAGATGCATCCTTCTAGCCGTTTACCTTAGTCTCCTCCTGGCCACCACAAAGGGCCCCTGGGACTGTGCTCCAACCGTTTTGTCCTGTACTCAATGCAGGCCCAGGGTGACGGAGGTGATCAAACCTGAAACCCCCAGAGGGTGAGGTGCCACTCGGCCCTTTCACAAGGAAGGAAGCAGGGCCCTGGGAGTTTGATCTGGTGCCAGGCTGGTGTTGGGCCCTGGTGCCTGGCTCCTCTCCAGCCTCTCCCACGTGGCTGAGTGCAGACAGTTAGAACCATCCAGCCTCTGGTGCCCCTCCAGCTCCAGGAAGCACTGTCTCCCCAGGAAGGGGCCCAGCACCCTTCTCTGCATGCTGTCCCCTCTTATCAGCAGTTGAGGGCACCCACTCCCAATTCAGGACCCAGGTCTCTGTCACTCTTAATTGTGCAAGTACAGGACAAGTGACCCACCAAGCCTCAAATTCATCAGGAGGAAAACATAGAACACCCTTTGCATGGGGTTGTGTGAAGATTATTAAGCGTGATGTTTAAAACGTACTCGGCACAGTGCCTGCCACCCAATAATGCAAACCACTGGCTTCAAGAGGGTGTTCAGCCCCTTGAGGGACATTCGATATTGTCCCAGGGGAGGGCTGCTCCTATCAGGGCTACACCCACTTCTGGAATGAGGGATGGCCATGGGCAGGCAGGTCGACCCACCAGGCCACTGAGCCCTTGGGGACAGATGCTGGCTCCTGAAAGGAGTTCCTGTTTTCACATTAGTTTAGCTATGTGAGTGCTGGGGGCCGGGGAAGGTGTGGAGTGGAGGTTGTCACAATTTGTTCTGTCTTCTCTAAGCAAAATGAACATACCCAAGAGACATCCTGCAATGAATTTCTCAGTACAAAAACCAAGATGTCCTGACAGCAGAGCACCAGTGTGTTTAATTATATGCTTGAAAAACATCACAAGTCACAACATTGAAATTTCGGCCTTGCAGAAAGGCCCTGGCGGTCCTGTATTTCTATGTGCTTCATGTTTTATGATATTTGGTCAGAGCCTTAACACCGGCCCACACATTACTGTAAAATTTCAAGAAAATAACTGATTCAGTTAAATAATAGTCCCAAGGTAGAAGTTTAATAGGCGACTACCCACTTAAATTCACAGCCTGCTTTTCTGTCCAAAGCCACTGAAACTGGATATCCCCCTTCACACATCCCTGAGTTCCCAGCATGCCTGCCATCTGACCGGTGGCTCAAAAACACCTCCAGCCAGCCTGTCCGCAAGGTCAGCAGGCGTCTGTGAAGCCCCTGAGTTGGTCAGCACAGGTTATTCGCCCATTTCTAGATTTAAACGATATTTGGTTACTATTCTCACCTTATTAAGAGTCAATAAAATGTCCCACCTGCAGGAAATTAGGGGTCTTTGTAAACATTTGATAAACCAGAACTTGGCGGCATAGCTTCCGGGTCTAGCTCGCCCCACCCTTCAGAACTGAATTGGAACCACGCGGTCACACCTGGCAGGCCCGTGTACCTGGACGCCTGTCTGAGTCTGTACAGACCCAGTAGTGCCCTCACAGCCCCGTGTGAGGTTTGAAGTGGTTTGGCCACTCTCGGGCATTAAATGGCGAAAAGAGATGCCTGAAGATGACAGGAGACTAAGGAAGCAAGAGCTAAAAGTAACAAGAACATGTAGGTGGCAGAGAGCCTGGACAAGGGGCCACTGGGAGGTGCTCTGGCTGACACCCCCACGGACACAGTCACATTCACTGGCTCAAACATAAAAGGAAACAAACTGCTTCAGGAGAAAAAGCCACCTGGCAGTCTTTCCAGACAATGTTCCCTCACACCCGCGCCATGGTGCACATGGCGGGGTCTGTCCAGTGGGTCCTATGCAAACGCCTCAGGACGCTGCTGTTAACAGAACACGTGTCTGGCGCACACTGGTCACATCCAGAGGGCGGTGGAGAGGAGAGGCCTCCTTTCGTGCTCTGCTCTTCATATATGCCCGTGGAGCCGGAACACAGAGCAGATGGACCCTCCCCAGGGGCAAGCGTAGTGCCCTCCATCCCCGCTGCAGCCTCTAGGAACAAAATGCATGTGCGCGCGCACACACACTCACTCAAAGCCAAGCAGCATGATAGCACCCCCAGTCAGCTACAAAGTTCAAAGCTAGGGTCCGAAGGAACCAGACTTCACAGAGACCCACACTGGGGGCGGGCTGGGGGCAGTAAGGCCATGCTCTTCTGTCACTCCTTGGGCATTCTTGGAAGCTCGCCTCCTCTACTCCTTGGGGATCTCAAACATGCAGAGGCTCTTGTACTTTTGCAGAAGTTCGTTCTTGGTCCTGACCTGCTCCCGGAGGCTGTGCAGCTGTTGCTGCTGCTGCTCAGGGCTCAGGTGGATGCCAGGCATGGCACCGATGGCCTTTCGCATCTCCTGGAACTTGGCTTTGAGGGCGTTCAGGTCCTGGTGGACGTCTGGGCTGTCCTTATCCATGCTGCAGGGGTCAGAGGCAAGTCGTCAGCACTGGCAGCTCAGATCAAGACAACCCCCAGCTTCCCTCCTCTGTGCCCCACAGAGCTCCTGCTTTCTGTCTGTCCCCTTACTTGGCTGTGTGCCCCCAAAGGGCAGGGACTGGTTCTCTGTCATGCAGCCATAAGGCAGGCATGTGACAGCTGCTCGGTAAAAGTACCCCGGTGCCTCGCAATGCCTGTGCAGCCCCCTTGCAGCACGTGTGCAAAATCAGACGCCTATGATGACTAGCTAAGAGGGCAGGAACCATGTCTGCACGCTCACAGCTGCATCCCCAGTGCCTGGCCCAGTCCCTGGGCACTTGGGCACTGCAGTAGCATCTGTTGAAAGAATGAATGAATTGAATGAAAACATGAACAAAGTGAACAAAAAGAATGAAAAACTTGGCAAATAAATTTGTAAATGTCTGTTGAATGAATGGACAAACCATTACCAATATCAGGAGACAAACAGCAAGCAAAACTTGCTGAAATACCACATTTCTTCTCACTTGAGCCATTTCCAGGCCAATCGAGAGACTATGAGCTAACAATAGCTAATTATAGCTGACCTTTTGATGCTTGAATCTGTTAATATAAAAATTAATTTCCACAAAGCTATTCATAAATTTAAATTAGTTACAAACTATTGAAAATTTTTCAGCAGGTCTGAGCTTTCCCCTACCAGTTATGTAAACTCCTTGCCTTCAGATCAAGTTCACTTTAAAGGCAGGACCACTCACTTCACCTCGCAGCTATTACTAGCTGCCCAGAGATCCATGCTGCCCCGTTACAATTCAGGAGGCGATTCTAAAAGTCATAATCCACTGAGGCCTAAGGGGGAAAAGCTGTCAATGATCATTTAAAAAAAATAAATGTTCACCCTTAGTGGGAAACTTCAACCCAGATAGTGCTCATTCGTATTTATTTTTCATCACTTCCCTGCTCATGCAGACAGAATAGCCATCTTCTCTGGCCATCCATCAGTTGCAGCTCAGACCTGGCAAGTGAGATGGCCACTAGGGCCTGCTCACTGTTTGTCAATAGCTCTAACTCAGAGACAAGATACGGAGAATCGACCACTTATTCTCAGGAATGAATGGCCAAACATTTGTTGTTGTCATCTGAGGCCCTCAATTTAGGTATGTCTACCCTTAATGGTGTGCCTTCCCTCCATTTCTAGGGAGAGGTATTTTTTTTTTTTTTAAGATTTATTTATAGAAAGAGAGATAAAGGGAGGGACAAAGGTTGGGAGAGAAACATCGATCAGTTGTTTCTCGCACACCCCCAACCAGGGACACGGTCAGCAACTGAGGCATGTGCCCTGACCAAGAATCAAACCACCTTTCAGTTGGCGGGACAATGCCCAACTCACTGAGCCACGCCAGTCAGGGCAGGATGCGTATTCTCGAGAGCTGTAGGGAAGCAAGGGGGGAGCATGTTTTATTTTCTTTTAGGTCTCAGCTCAGATCCACAACTCTGGACAGAAACCACCTGTACTTCTGAAATCATTATACTTGGATGGTATATGTGTTAACACAGTTACAGATTTAGGTTCTGAGGGAGTTTTGAAATTATAGTGTTGGGAAAACTGATTACCATCACATAAGCCTGAAAGGACATAGTGAAAATGAATAAAAATACATAAAAATTAGGAAGCTATGATAATCCAGTTCTGGAAACAAATATAGACTGACCCCAAAGAATTTTTAACTCTGAAAGTAAAAAGTGGACCATGTTTAAGATGCTCATTTCTGGAAGTCCCCAAATCTCAGGGGCTGTCCGTTCTTTACCGGGCAGACTTGAAGTGGAGGAGGCCATTGTGAGGCAAGAGAAGGAGCCACCGGAAAGGCCCACCTGAAAGGGAGCTGAGCCGGAAGGGGGTCACGCTGACCACAGCGAGGCCCCTCGGCAGGCCTCTCGGCCTGCCCTAGTTGTGGAGGTAAACAGCACGGAACTCCTGAGATGAGAAAAACACTCTATTCAGGAACTGGCTCAAACAGAGTGGGAGCCTGCTAGGCCAGGATGACTGTGCCATCCTCAAGCCAAAAGAAAAGAGGCCCAAACGCTGAGAGAATAAAAGCAGAAAGCTCCAAATGGGCCTGCCTTTGTGCCCAACATTAGTCATCATCTAACTTTAGAAAGAAAAAAGGAGACTAGGCCAGGTCAGGAAGCATGAAAATCGTACAAACAAGAGCAAGGTGAGGGCACTTTGGTTCCACCTACTGTAGTTTTTTAAAGACAAAATAAATGTTACTCCTACAGCTTGACAGACAGGCCACTTCCTGACAGTCTTTTGTGCACATCTGGGTGACACTCGGTATCATTCCGGCAGTGGGCACGGACATTCTGTGTTTGTGTCACCAGACTTGGGGGTGGGGAAGCCTAAGAGCGATGATTAGTACAGGCGTTAGTATGGCGTAGCTTAGCTTTTCAGGGTCAGTGCTTTGGGACTTGAAAATGCAGACTGGCAACAGCCTAGCAAAAGCGTGTCTATGGGAAGCTTAGAAGTACAAGGTACCCACCAGACCACTGAAGCCACCCTCCTCCCAAACCTTAGCGTTACTTCTTGTGACCTCTCGGTGGCATCTGACTCAGTTTCCCATTTCTTTTTCCTCAAAACTTCGATCCCCTTCAGCCCCCTGCCTCCAGTGTCCTAGCTGGGCCATCCTGGGACCTGTCCTTCTCACCCCCTCTGTCTCCCACACTAACTTCAGTGGCTGGCATCTTTCTAAACTAGTGTTTTTGTTGTTCTATTGTTATTTATTATGACAGTAATAGGTGCTTCAGGGGAAAAATTAAAATGATACCGAGGCTTAGGAAAGTCTCTCTAATGCCGTGTTCCAGAGATAATCTGTTAACATGTGGTCTATACTGTTTCACATAGCTTTAAAATATACAGCAACATACAAATACACACATAATTTTTCCGTTTTGGGCATGCTACACACATGGTTCTGATTCTTGCTTTTTTTCCCCCGTGAATGTCTGTTCATGTTAACACTTATACAGTTATACAGCTAAACTATTTGGCTGTTGATGGGTATTTGGATGTTTGCAGTTTATTGCTTTACAATTAGAGCAACAATGGACATTTTATACCTGTGTCTGTATGTATCTGTGCAAGTGTTTGGTAAGATACGTTCCCAGAAGTGGGATTTCAGATCAAAGGTCACGGACATGTCACACCTTTTGACAGGTTGCCAAGCGCCCTCCACGTCCCCGTGACTGTGGACAAATGCCACTCCTCACACTCTGGGCAGCATCGGCTGTTGCTTACCCAGCGGCCAGCTGCACTTCTCTGCTCCCATTCTGCCAGCATGCAAGGGGGCTTTGGGAGAGGGTCTCTGAACCCCACTCTTACCCCTGCTTTTATCTATTGCTGACTTACATGTGAAAAGCCTATTTTTTAGGGAGAAATAACAAGATGTTCTGTTAAAAGAAGTCTGGGGAAAAAAACACTACTCTACAAAACAGCCCAGAATGTGTCCATATCTTCAGCTGCAGAGAGCGTCTCCTGGCCTGGCCTGGCCTGGCCCGGCCCAGCCCAGGTCAGGCCTTCCTGAAATTCAGCTTCCTTGTTCCAACAGCTGCCAAGAATTTTCTCCTTGGATACTTGTAAAGCCCAAGTAACTCGCTGCCTCCTCAGCACACCTGATTCAGGTAAAGGGCACCCCTCCGCACAACTCCGGCAAGCTAGGAGCACAAGCTTCGTGCCCCACTGCTTACTCGGCTGCCAGTCCTGCCAACTCCTCCTTCTACATACCCCGCAAGTCCCCTTGCCTCCTTGTATTGTCACCAGTCTCCTACAGACCCAGGTCTGTTCCCTCAGCCTCGCCAACCTTTACAAAACTTAAGTCTGAGCTAAAAAATTTCAAATAGTTCTCCCACTTCCAGACAACACCTGCTGGACAGGTTCACTGCAAAGGGAGCTACCCAGGCCCACACACGGGGAGCCTCCAACCTTTCAACATTCCATTCTTCCCAAGGCCCAGGAGATATGTCCCACCGTCGGCATTACTCATGTTGCACTAAGTAACTGCAAGCCTGTGTCTGCCTTCGGGGAGCCTGTGTGCCAGCACGTGCTTGGTAGGTTGTCCTTCACGAACAGAGATGAAGTGGCGCAGGAAAGAATAGGCTTGTAAGCAATCCCAGAAATAATTCTTCCAAACAGTCTACAAATGTTCCCTCTCTGGGTGCTCATCCTTTTCACTGGGATGGAGCCGAAGGAGAAGAAAGTGAATGGCAGCGAGGGTTGCAGCAAAGTGAGTGTGGACAAGTCCCGTGGAACCAGCGGGTCATTTGGCAGACCTCTTCGCTAATGCGGAGCCTGTTTCCTCCACAACCCAAGGATAAGTCTCAGCTGGTGTGGACGGCTGGTCAGATTAAAACAGACACTTGTGTGGGAAGCGGCAGGTCAATGACATCCCGTTCCCATGAAAGAAGTCTTATAGGGCTCTGAGGTCTTGCTGACCTGCCTCAACAACAAATGAACTTGTTTTAAGCAACAGGCTCCAGCATAAAAGTTAAAGGACAAAGTAGTGTGTCCATCACTTGAAATACCCCCACGACATCAAAGATGATGGCTCTCCTCTACTTACTCAGCTACCTAAAAAATATTACACAACTAAAAGGTTAAATTAAAAAATGTCTAAGTACCCACGTTGACAAAATACTTTTCCTAGGTGAGCGAAAACCTCAAGCAAGGCAGTAACAACTGCAAATCAGAATTCCTAGTCTGGGACACCTTAGTTCTAGACTCAGACTAGATTTGGCAAGTTTGAAGGAAACAAAAAGTGTAACTTTCCCTGGTCCAACAGGCCTCCTTTTATTTCTTCTCTGTTACATACGTACTTCTGTCACGTAGTTTCTATGTGTATGAGAAAAGGTCTCAGATAGCTGCAATCTATAAAATTTCTTACAGGCATAAAAATGAGGTTTTTCTCTTCCCTTTCCTCATTCTTTGAAAATGATATAAATGTGTCATTTTGACTTTTCATTTAAGCACGGAGAAGGTCCCAGCAAGGATGAAAGTGCTCCGGGCTGTGGATCTCCGCTCCAAGCCCGAGTGGCGCACCACAGCCAAGGGCACTCTGGGAACCGGGAGCTCCTCTGTCGGAGGAGGTGGCCTCTGAGCAAGTCCTTGAAAATATGTGGCGCTTCCCTGGGCAAAGAGAAGGCAGAGGGCTCTGGAGTGCGCACAAGTCTGGATGGCTCCACCCGCCCCAAAGGCATTTGCATCCGAACGACTTGCGCTGGGTTCTGCTGCACAGCGCAGGCAGGAGACCTGAGGGTGGTCCGCAGAGGTCTCTGAATGGAGGGCTAAACATTGGCAAAAACAATCTGGGAAGATTTTTTTGAGCAGAGAAAAATTAACCTGTTAACATGCACGGGATGAACTAGAGAAAGAAGAGGATAAAGGCAAAGATACAAATTAAGATGTGATTATAAGATCCAAAAATGAGGCTTGAAAACTTGGATGATTAGTGGTCTCAACAGGCCCACTGGAAATAAAGCAGCAGATTAAAGCCTAACTGTTCCACTAACCAAAAGCATCAGGTCTCTCAGGCCGGTTACTAGGAAACGGGCTGGGAAAGGTAAAGATGCTGCAGGTACATACTGACAAGGAGGAGGACAGAGAGAAGACTAGCCTTGAAAGACAATTCAGTGTACCATGAAGACTTAAGAATGGAAACAGTCTGGTACTGGAGAAGAATAGAATGTCCAGAATTAGATCAGAAACACGGGAATTCAGTGTATGATAGGGCAATAGCTCAAGCAGAGAAAATTAAAAATATTCAGTAACAACAATGGGAAGATATGGCCACCTGGAGGAAAGCCTGGGCCTCTCCCTTACTCTTTCCATCTAAGTAAATCCCAAAGCATCAGGGATATTTTAAAAAATGAAACCGTAAGAGTCCTAGAAAAAAGGATCAATATCTATTATGTTATTAGAGCAGGCCTTCTAACTAGGACCAAAACTCAGAAGCCGTAAAGGAAAATCTTAACCAATTTGCCTCATAAAGTGATATGCATCTGAACAAGCCCCTCAAAGGACAGCAACAGCTCAGGGAAAATATTTAAAATACACTTGACAAAGGCACGCTTCCTTACTGTACAAGGAGCCCATAAAAAGAGGAATGACCTAATAGAGAAATGGACAGTTTATAGGCAAGAAAATAACACATGACAAAGTTGCATATGAAAAAAATGCTTTACCTGGTATCATAAAAGACATAGATTGATACAATGTATCACTTCTGACCTATCAGATTAGCCAAGATTA
Source organism: Mormoops blainvillei (assembly GCA_004026545.1). Lineage (NCBI taxonomy): Eukaryota > Metazoa > Chordata > Mammalia > Chiroptera > Mormoopidae > Mormoops > Mormoops blainvillei. The sequence continues at coordinate 90,626 of PVJD01005034.1, forward strand.
AAAAGTTAATGGTGACAGAAGGGGTTTGGGAAAGATATAAATACACTGTCACTGAGGCATAAATTGGTACATTCTTTCTGAATTTACTAATAGTGATCAAAATTTTAAATTCACAAGTTCTGTTGCTAAGGATACTTAAAGTATTAACACAGGAAACTTAGGGGAAGAAACCCTTTTTTCATTTTATATGTTTCTGAATTTGCAACTTTAACCTTTTAAAAATAAAATGTTTTAATTAACCTAACGATGTATACTCTAAATTCTTGCCAGAACAAGAGAGATTAAACTCATTTCAGCTTTTACTTCCTTATTCATCCCCTAAGCAAGGAGCAAACAAATAAAAAAGGGCCACAGAGAAGCTACAGAAGAGGAAGAGACCAGCTGACTGAGCTGGTCCTGGCCTGTATTTCCTCTCTCCAGGCCTGCCAGGGCCATGTCCTTCCCAGCTGGCTTCCCAGCCTGTCTGCTGAAATGCCACAACCACCTTGAGCACAAATCTAACTAAGACTCCCTGGTCTGAAAGCTTCACTAGCTCCCTGAGAGGACAAAATCTCACTCCCTCAGGGATACGCACTGTCCTCAGCATCCTGGTTTTCCCACCTTTCCAGTTCTCCCTCCGCACCTTGGATTTGTGTTCCGGCCCCACCAAAATGAATGGGCCTGCATGAGTTGATGCTATTTCTTGGTGCCCCATCCTTACACATGCTATTCCTGGAGCCACCTTCCTCCCTCTCATAATTTAAGAGTCCTCACTGGCACCACCCTTTAAGTAAGCCTTCTGACACCTCCAAGTGTCACGAGGTCTCCTCTCCCATCACTGCCCTAACCTCTGTCCGTCTCCTTCCCTCACTAGCCTAGAAACTCAAATACATACTTAGACATATTTTAAAATCGGATCCCAGCCTTTTCTCGTGGTTACCATCTCTCTCCTGCTCTTCGTACCTATGATTTCATCCAAGTGGCTTTTTCTGCTCCTCTTTTGTCCTTTCTTCCTAGGGGTATTCTTCACATGCTTAGTGATCTTGGTTATCCAGTCATATGAACTAACTAGGTTCTTTCTTGGGGGGCCCCCAGTGACTTTTCCCTTGGGCTGGTCAGATACTCAAGACAAGGTACCTCTATTTTCTTTGGCTGCCAGTGGAGAAGACAGGTGGGGGAAGGCGAGGGTGGGGTCTTAGTATTAGTCAGTGTGTGAACTTTCTTTTAAACCCTATTTTCAGTATGGTTTCCTCCCCTAAAACTCCTGCAAAGTGCCCAGTGCCTCTGCAGTCCAGATGCTCTCTGGATCATTCTGTCCTAAGAATAAATCTTGGGAAAGAGCAACTCTTTGTCTTCCAAACTGTAAGAGGGGTAGTTTGCTTATATTTGGGGGAGAGGACTATGGGGATCTCCTTCTTAAATAAAGTTTTAAGTAATCCTCCTGTTCTCAGTCCCCCTTCACCTCTATTTCCACAGGTCCTTTCCTGAGATTTAGGGGGAGCACACGGTCAAAAGCAGCTGCTTCTGGCTGCTTCTTGGGGGTTGGTAGTGGGTGAGCCCATGGCTATCTGCTTTGTGGCAGTTATCTCCTCTCCTGTTTTTTATTTTTTGATTTTGTGTTAAAAACAAAACAAAACAAAACAAAACAGCCTTGGCAGGGTGGCTTAATTGGTTGGAGCACCGTCCCACACACTGAAAGGCTGTGTGTTCAATCCCTGGTCTGAGCACATACCTGGGTTGCAGGTTCAACCCCTGGTCAAGGCACGTACAGGAGACAACTGATCAATGTTTCTCTCTCTCCATCCCCCCTTCTTCTACCTCTAAAATCAATAAACGTATCTTCAGGTGAGGATTAAAAAACAAAAAACACAACTTTTCACTGTCCTTTCGGAGCAAACGCACACATATAACCAACCCATCATCTTCACCAGACTGTTCTTGAGTATACCTTACAATCTTATGATTTAAGTATTTTTAGTCTCATTTCACAAGAGAAAAAAGGCTCAGAAAAGCTAAGTTGTTTAACCAAGGTCACCTAGTCAGTATATTAGAAAGGTATAGTCTGAATCCATTGTTTGAGGTCCATTATTATGATTCACATATTAGAGATTAAAACAATTAAGGCCGAGAAAGGCTATGTGTTCACCAAGAGTGCAAGGCAAGCAAGCATCTGCATGAGATCCGAATGCAAGGCTATCTGCTGTTAAAGCCTGTGTTCACCTGAGTGTACCTCCTGGCCCCATCTCAAGGTCAGCCCAATGCAAATGCCCTACTGGGGCTCAAGAACATACTCCCGGGGGGCCAAGAACTATCTCTGGGAATGTGTCCCTTTTGTGTTTTCATTTTTTCCATATTTTTATTAAAAACGGTGTATCTGTGATCCAGCACTGCCCTGGGACTGCAGGGTCTGCATCTGCACTTGTGTTTGTGATCTCACTGCGGCCAGAAGCGCTACTTGATGATTAGAGGCGAATGAGAACAGAACAGCATGTGCTTCACCCTCTGAATAGTAGTATGGTCACACCAAGTGAAGCCCAACAAAGCCAGGGTGCAATGTGACAACACGGTGCTGCAGATGTTTGAAAAGCAGAGCGGGCGCCCCCATCAAGTGTATCCAGTCTGGCTAAACTCAGAACAAGACGGGCCATGACGACCAACACTCTGATGTTGTGAGGAGCAATTCCATTTCAGCCAAACATCCAAGGAGGCACAAATGTTCCCTTGAGTGTCACTGCAATAATAAATCTGATTTAACTTACTTTGTTTTGGTTTTTAATGGTTGAGTAAGAGTTGTACGTTGAGCGACTTAACACCTAGTACCCTGTGGATATAAATAACAGCAGTAAAAATAGCAAACACGGGATCAAGGAGGCTTTTGGTTGCGTTTTAGTTTCCTTTACACCATAAGCAGGGTCCGTTTTAAATCTCAGGTAGCCCGCAGACTGGCCCAAGGACGGCGACCCCTGCTCTGACAGTGTGAGAGCCGGCCTGCGGGGATTCACGCCGGGGGCAGCTTCGTGTCTGCCTGCTCCGACCGTTCCCGCGTTCGCCCTCCGCACCTCCTGAGCTATGGGTGACTCCCGATCGTGTCTCCTCCCCTCTCACTAGTGAGCGCCCCAGCGGGCGAGCACTGTGGGGGTGGAAGCGGCCCTTTTTATGCACACCCCACAGCACGCAGCAATGTTGGACCTTCTGGAAAAAGAAAGCGCAAGTGAGCACCACCCTGTGTCATGGGTGAAAGCCCGGGGCTCAGAGCTGGGCTCGCCCCAGGACCCCGGGACGCGAGCCGAGCCAAAGGAGCACAGGGCTGGCTCCACTGAGCACACCTGGGGGCCCGCCACCAGGTCTGCCACTCGCGGCCCGGAGCATCTGCTGAACTCTGGGACCGACCCAGTGGGGCCTGGTCAAGGCCTCTTTCCCCGGGTCTCGGCTTCGCCCTCTCTGACGGGGGCGTCCCCGAGTGCGCCGGGGCCCCTGCCGCTCTGAAACGGGACGAGGAGAGTGTGTCGTGGCCGGTCCTCCCTGCGGCCCTTACCATTTGATGATGTTGTGAACCAAAGGTAAGAAGGAATAGCTCTCCTCCTTCATGGCCGCGGGGGACGGCGGCCTGGGCGCCGGCGAAGGCTGCTGCGGCGCGGCGACTGGCGGCGGCGGCTGAGGCTTCGTCTCGGGCAGCTGCGGCTCAGCCGGCGGCGGTAACGCGTCCTCGGCTTGTCGCCCGGCGGCCAATCCGGCAGAGGCCATGGCGCTCGGGACTCGCCGAGTCAGTCAGTTGCCGGGTCACTCAGTCGGGAAGAAGGACCTGATCGGCCGGCCGCCGAAAGCGTCGCGGGACCCTGTACGTCACTTCCTCACGCCTGCGGGGGCGGGACCTCGAGGAAAGCCGTGAGCGTGCGCACTGGGGCGCGGGGCAGGGGCAGGGGAAGGGGCGGGGACAGCTGTTGCCAGGCAACAAGCGGTTGGCGGGTGTAGGGTACCCTGAATTTGCTTGTGAAGATAGCTGAATTATCAGTTAGTCAAGAATAGGAGCTTTATTTCTGAAAAACATCTTATTCTTATTCACTTAACGAAGAAGGTCCAAAAGCAACTCAGAGAAAACCTGGAGTTAAGGGTCAGCATGGCCCAACCCTCAAGGAGACCTCTGCAAGAAGCAGCTGGAATGGTGAGCGCCTGTTCTGCGAAGCCCTGAGCCTACCGGCGCTGAGAACTCGGATGGAGGACCCTCTGTCCTGCACCATGCAGAGGCCCCCAGGCGAGGGAGCAGCCCCTGGCCGAGCTGGCAGGGCGGACCCCGTGTTAGCCCCAGGGACGCAGAGGCCTCGAGATTGCTCCCCCCACCCCACCCCGAGTTCTGCAAGGCTGGATGGGGAAGAACTAATAAGTTGACATTTGATGTGCATCTTCTGAATGCTGCGCTCGATGTAGGGGGAGGCGTGGGAAGGCTGTCTTAATGCAAAACAGGAGGGGACTGGTGTCAGCAATAATGTCATATCCGGGAAGAAAGTCAACGTCTCCATATTCGTGGGTCAGTTTCTTAAGCCCCTAGGCCCCAGTTCCTCACCTCTAAAATCTGCTTTAGTTCAGGGTCATGGCAGAGCCTATACTACTTTCTTCAGATACATGGTTGACCTCCAAAGGTCTGGTTTAAGGACACCCTAAGATCCGAGGCCAAAGTGGGGGGTTTGTAGTTATGTTCCTCAAAACAAGTATAATTTCTGAGCAATGGGGACAACCATCATAGACCTAGTTAGTGAGTGAACGAAGATGTGTACTAGGAAGGCCCCATCCTTCCTCAGGCTACCCCCACGGGCCTTACAGAGAGGCCAGCAAGTCCACAATGCTGTAGGGAGAGAAGCAGTCACACGCCAGAGCAAAGGGTGGTCCCAGGAAAAGCGCGATGCCAACATTAGCTGCATCAGGAGAGGTATCTGGAGGCAAAGGCTAGGGAAGCCAGGTTGCAGAAGGAGATAGAGAAGTCGGAGGCTGTGCTGTGGAGGCTCTCCAGCGATGCACCTCCACGCAGCTTTCTTCTGCAAGAGCTGCTGGGCGGGGTGGCACGGACACCCAGTGGGAGAGCAGTTGGAGGGAGACGACTGCAGTGTTTTCCTGCAAACCCGAGACCGCTCCACCTAAGGGAAGAGTTCAAGAGTCCTGGTTGAGAGTGGAGGAGAAGGTCCTATTGGGATAGGACCAGGTGTGTTTGAAGAGACTGTGTGTCCTCAGAGTCATCTGGGGAAACAATGATGGTATAATCGTAATAATAATAATAGTAATTACCACAACTACCATGGCATAAAAGTAGGTCCAAGGGACAGAGTCACAATCAGTATTTCATTTAATCCACAAAAGAGCTCTAGAAGGTAGATACTAGTTTCTCCATTTTGTAGAGGAGGAAACTGAGACACAGTGGTTAAGATACTGGTCGCCAGGTCACACAGCTTGTCTGACACCGAACTTATGGTCTTAACCAACACATGGAAGACCTCAGGCCCCTACCAGTTCTGTAATTTTGTGATTTGAAATGTAAATGTAAAATTTTTATTCAGAATTCGGAAAGCAACCTAACATTTGTCAGTAATATCCCCATGGCGCCCTGGCCAGGCGGCTCAGTTAGTTGTGTCACCGAACACATTTGGCCACCTGCCCCATGACAGCCAGTACTTGAGAGGCAGGTGCTGATGTAAAGGACAGTGGTTTATTTTGCAGGTTCTGACCACCCATCTGGAAGGTGGGGGACTCACGTCTCAAAGCCCATCTCCAACTCTCAGTGCAGGCAGAGGTTTTTATAAGGAGGGAGAGGGGAACAGAACAAAGAGATCAAGGGAGGGGGTTGAAAAATTCTCTACGTGCAGATGAGCACGGTCCCTTCTGATAAGCAAAATGACGGTCCGGTGTGTGTCATCCTGGTTCAGTCACCCTGGCTTCACACCATCCTGACTTCACGTCATCCTGGATCCACAGTAGGTCAGCAAATCTCCCAGAGCTGGGATGCCTGAAGGTCAGAGTCTTTGTCTTTTGCAGTTAGTTCCTAGGATACTTATACAAATATGCTGTTTATCTACAAGCTACATATTAGAGTCAGCACTTACAGAAACAATGTCTGAATAATAGTGGGGTAGGTTATAATTTCCCACTATTATGATTTTCCACTGTTTTAGTTGGAGTGTCATTCCATACACTGAAAGTTGAGGGATCGATTCCCAGTCAGGGCACATACCTAGGTTGTAGGTTTGATCCCCGGTCAGGGTGCATACGGGAGACAACTGTTGGATGTTTCTCTCTCACATCAATGTTTCTCTCTCTTTGTCTCCCTCTCAATCAATAAAAACATATTTTTGGGTGAGGGTTAAAAAAAATAGTAAAAAAATAATATCCCCATGGCAATCACACGTCATCATTTCCCTTCCAATGTGTTTTATAACTTAATTACAAGCCTCAATTTTATTATTGGCAGAATAATGAGGACATCTCTTTTTTAGAAAAAGAAAAAATACTTTAGGTATAAATAGACATGGCTAAAGAAAACAAACTGATAACATAAGAGGCACAAATGAGAGTATGTTGCATTGACAATTTGCCCCCAAAATAGTTAATATAATTAGTGGCAAAGAGTAAAGCTGATTTCACACCATTGTAAGCAGGTGTCAAAAAACCCCTGCTGGTTTCATTAAAACTGAAATTGCCACAACAAATGTGTTTGTTCATAACCGTTCTATTAAAAGTCAAAAAAAGCAGGTGATCTATTGATATATAAGGACTGTATACTGCTAGAGGCGTCATCAAGGTAAGCTGTTTGTCATTGCTGTCTTAGGCAGGTTTACAGTTTCTCACAGGGTCTTTCCAGCCAAGTTGGCAGTTACAAGGTCAGGCCATGGAGCCCGGCCCGGCCCGACCCTACCCGAGCCAGCCCGAAGCAGTGCCACTTCACTTCGCGCAGCCACGCAGGCTCCCAGAGGACTGGGCAGGTTATTGCATATAAACCACTTAGAAAAGTATCTGTGAACAGTAAACCTCAGTTCTTCTTGTTCAGATAGAAGGCTTACTCCACCGATTTAACAAAACCTAGGCTGATAACAGTTAAGAGGAAGGATCTAGATCAGAGCTCTCTAACAGAAAGATAATGCGAGCCAGAAATCAAGCCACATGTATCATTTTCAATTTTCTAGTAGCTACATTAAAAAAACAACAAGAAACAGGTGAAATTGATTTCAATATATTTTATTTAATCCACTATAACCCAAATACTATCATTCTAACATGTAATCAATATAAAAAATTATTTGAAGTATTTTACTGTTTTTCATACTGTCTTAGAAATGCAGCAGCACTTTACGCTTACGGCACATATCAATCCAAATAGCCACTGGTCTGGTGCTCAGTAGCCAAACGTGGCCAGCGGCTACAGGGCTGCATGGTGCAGCCTGAGAGATCAGTATGGGTCAACACAGAGCTCAGTAGCAGTGAAGAGAGGAAAAAAGCAAGTTGCACCAAGAAAATAGAGTATATTACTACTCACAGAAATGTTTGAAACATGAAAAATAACAGTATATACCATCCATAGATACAAGATATATATGTAGCAATATCTTTAAAAGGAACCAAAGGGTATACCTCACTGCAGTGTCAGGGTCTGACAGTGAGCTTGTCATTGCTGTGGCATCCATTTCAAAGACACCATCGCGAGTAAACAGACTGCGGGCTACACAGCTAGGCAGAGAACCCTCTGAGGCCCCCCTTTTAGAAAGCCCTGGGTAACCTAGATTGACTGACTGTTTGATCACTTGCTTTCCCTTCCTTTACTTTAATTCCTGCTCTTATGTTTTACATTCAACAAAAAAGAGTGAACACCTGAAACCCTAGCCACCCCACTCTCCACCCCAGTAAAGGCAGATCCCAGGTCTTCTATCTCTCTCTCCTCTCTTCCTCTCCCTGTGACCCCGGAAATGCCATGTGCCCCCCAGGACTCATGATAAACCTTGTTTTTGCAAAGTTCACTGTGGGTATGGGGGTTTGGGGATCGCGCTAGGAGCTGATTGGTCAGGTGTGATGGAATGGCAATTGATCATTTCTTAAGTTCTGAGGTCTGCCCTGTGTCCTTCTGTCTGACCTGAAGGAAAAGTAGCCAGGGGGTCAGTCCAGAGGGCTCAGGCATTGAAACATAACTTAGGTCAAGATGTTAACTTTAGCCTGCCAGAGATTGTCTTCTGCTGTTTTGCGGGTTGCTGATATCAGGAAAGAATACATCTATGAGGGGGATATATATAGAGAGAGATGATTTCTAGAGCTAGGATTTAAAACTAAATTTAATCAACATCATAAGGACTGTTGGGTTCTAGAACCACAAGAGCCGACTGGCCAGCCACGTTGGTTCTATGGAGACTGCCACGGGAGGGACAGGCCCAGGTGTGTGCCCCAGGCATCCTGGTGAGAGCGTCACTGGCAACAGGCTGAGGCAGATGCGAAATACTCACATTCATGGGACAGGGGATGGGAATACAACAGGCACTGTGACTTTCCTTGTAGTGTCATTTAAAAAAAAGATTTTATTTATTTTTAGATAGAAGGGAAGGGAGGGAGAAAAAGAGGGAGAGAAACATCAATGTGTGGTTGCCTCTTGTGCACCCCCAACCAGGGACCTGGCCTCCATCCCAGGCGTATGCCCTAACTGGGAATTGAATCGGGGACACCCTTTGGTTCACAGGCCGGCACTCAGTCCACTGAGCTGGGGAATAATATTCATTATTCCTTACATCAGCCAGGGCTGTAGTGTCATATTTTTTAATATATATTTTTATATAAGTGGAACTGAAGCAAATAGAAAAAATATGAACAACTGCCAAATGTGGGTGTGGGTACATGGGAGTTTGGTACATTACAATCTGGGCTCTGCTCCTTTCTGGCTGTGTAAACTTGGACCAGTCATTTAACATCCTGTGCCTCGGTTTCCTCATCTGCAAAGTGGAATTGGTCGTACCTACCTAATAGAGCTGCTGTAAGGGTTACAGGAGTTAATGTAGGCTTCAGACAATGCCTGCCATGTGGTAAGCACTGTTTAAACTTTAGCTACTACTCTACTGCTTTTAAAAAAATTTCTCAAAAAAGCCCCTCATAATTATTCCTTATGAAACAAACTTACTACAAAAACAAATACAAAAACTAGACTATATCTAAGAACTGAACTTTCAGACACTCTGAGTGGGTCTACACCACAAATACCTTTCAATATGCTTGTGACACATTTCTACTCCGTGGACTCCAAAAATAGCCATCGCTCTGTTAGACAAGCATCGTGGTAATCGTTACACTGATCATGTCATTGAATGATCGGGGAGGGGGGGGCGGTTTCATCAAAGCTATATTCTTACATGTGATTCATCCTTTTCTTTCATTACCTGGAGCCTCACGCAGGATGAAAAGCTACGTGCTTCTTTGATTTTTGTGTGCTCGAAAAAAATGTAGAGGCAGAGATCATTGTTCAGGCCAAATGGGCTGCCACATATCCCAGGGGCGGGCTCACTCATGCCACGATTCATCGCCTAACCTCAAGACAAAAGCCTTTTGCTCAGATGTGCCCCGTGGATTGCTTCTATTCTCTCTCTGAACTTCATGGATTTTTTCTTTTCATTCCTTTCAACCGTGCGCCCCTTTTTCTAAGGCAGCCCGTCGCGCCCAGTTCCTCAGCTCTCCTTTCAGTGGCTTTGCATCTCAGAAGCACTCATTTTGCCGCATTTCGGCCTACACATTTGCCTATGTTTCTCTCTGACTCAAAATTTTCTCCTTTTCTGTAGTCCTTATTTCTTCTTCTTACCCTTTTGGCCAGACCTCCACTAGCTTCTGGTGAATGGAGAGGCAACACATTTCAGGAACTACTTTTTGTCTAAAATGTCTCATTACTGTTCTGATACCATATTCTTTCTGATCTCTTTACTAAGTCATTTCATTCAAGTTATTTGTTAGCCAAGTTTTTTTTTCTTCTGTGTATCAGCTGCTCCCTAACACCTTCAACCTTAACGCTTTCTGCTAATCCATTTTTTAAAGATCCCTTTTTTCTGAAAAACCCTTTTTCTCATCGTGGCTTTTTGGTTTCCTCACTCTTCAGTTCCTCCCTTTTCCAGAAGTTACTTTGTTTCCCTTATTGGATTTATTATAAATCTCTCGCCTGTTGGCTACTAACTCCAACTGCAAAATTATAGTTAAAAATGATTATACAACTGCCCTGATTGGTGTGGCTCAGTGGGTTGGGCTTTGTCCCATAAACACAAAGGTCGCCAGTTCAGTCCCAGTCAGGGCACAGGCCTGTGTTGCGAGTTTGCTCCCTCTCACATCGATGTTTCTCTCTTCCTCTTTCTCCCTCCCTTCCTCTCTCTCTAAAAATAAATAAAATCTTTACAAAGTGATTATGTAACTGGAGTGCTGCAGAGGACAGGACATGTGCTGCATGTGGACGTTGTGTCCCGGCCCCGCGGCTGGGTTTCAGGCCTCGGGAGGAGACAGCCTGTAACGAGGCGGGACGGTGAGGAGCCAGGGAGATTCCCCACAGGCGGGTAAATGGAAACTGAGACAAAATAATTAAACAACACCAAATAACGCGAGCCATTTATAGCCAGCTAATGAGTCACGAGGGTTTATCTTCCCTAACCAAGGACACTTAGGAGCAAATGGTTTACTCATTCTGGACCGTCCTAAGGCAGTCCAGCCTCTGTCTCAGCCCCTCTTCAGTGACATTCTTTGAAAATAAAACTAACCAGAAAATAACCCCCAACCCCTCTATACACACATTTTGGCGAATTGACATATTGAAGGACACACCCGGAAAGCTAATGGATATTCTGTTCAGATGCTCCTCCAAGACCTTCCCTAGGATTCCCACCAGCCAAAGAAAGATAAAACCCCTCAAGACAAAGAATCCATGGCACAGTCTCATCAGAGCACACCCACACCTCATATATCTGATGTTTGTGTCCTGAACTCTAAGGGTCCCCATGAGACTTGCAACCAGGGGAGCAGTGGGCAGCAGCAGCTTATCCCAGGCTGACCCCCAAACCTGTCTCCAAGACCCCCTTTTCTGTGACTTCCTCTTTCCTGTGGCTTCTTCTACCATAAGCCTTTCCTTTGTTTCACTGCCCCAACTTTAGTAAACATACCCTCAAAATCAACTGAACTCGCATTGTAAAATCTTTCCTGCACAAAGTCAAGAACCCACTCATTACTGGTTGGCCCAAGGCAGACTTGCTCTGGGCCCAGACCCCGTCTGGTAATGTAACCACAGATGTTCCGAGTGTCCAAAACTGTAGAGGTCAACAAGTACCAAGCTGAAAATTGGAAGAAGCATTAAGTGAAAGAGCAGTGTCTGTCCCATTGTCCTTCATCTTTTCCTTACAACATGTCTTGAAAAATGTGGTTCTGCGAACTATAGCGTTTCCTGCCAATTCTTAGGCATAAACAAACTATGTGATCCTAAGAACTGTCAGGAAATTCCCTGGTTTGTCCACACACCATGTTTTGGGCAGCAACTTTGTGCCTAGAACTGTCCCAGGATGTGCTGGACAGAGGAGAGGAAAGGGGGAGCTCCAGACCAAATCACAGGAGAATAGATTTGTCATTTCAGAGCTGGACAGGCCCTCGTATAACTGAACAAAGTGTAGTTTCAGCTGCACCAAAAGCCAATCTCCCGAGGTAGGTGCTGGTGCAAAAGGAAAGAGGTTTCATTTAGGTACCATGCAACCTGGGATAATGGTATACTCCCATCTCAAAGGCCATCTCATTCTTCCTGCTAAGCCTGAGGTTCTTGTAGGGATAGGGAGGGGAGAGCTTTTTTCCTATCCATTCATCTTTCTAGCTTTGGTGTCGCTCAGGCCCTATCCATTCATATTTCCAGTTTTTGGAGCACTTAGGCCCCACTCATTCATCTTTCTAGCTTTCGGCGTGCTCGGGCCCTATCCATTCATATTTCTAGCTTTCGTTGCACTCAGTGTGAGGACCTCCCCTGCTGCCATCTCGGCCAATGTGGGAGACTCCCTGGTGCTCTGACTGACTGCCTACTGTAACAACTCCCCCCTTCAAAATTCTGGGCCTTCGTAATCTTAGGGTAAGTGAATGAAGGCCTCATCTTCTGTAGTTTCTTCCTGCTGTCAAAGGATGCAGTCTTACATATCCCCAGGTCCAGAGATTCTTACTACTTACTAAAGAGGGGACCAGGAATGAAGGGAAGTCTTTTGCAAGGGAGAGGGATTGCTGTCTTCAGAAGACGATGTACGTGGTGTCTACAGGGTTGCATCACTGCACAAGCAAAGCTGGTGGACTGCTTCATGTTTCAGAAGCTGGTACTGCAGATAGGCTTCCAAAGTGAGACCTATTGTGCACACAAACAAGCGTTTAGTGGGGGGTATGCCTAGCAGTGCAGGGGGATAGTAGTGAATCAGAAAACTGGAGAGACTACAGGGTCCCCATGATCTAAGGCTGAGCAGGGCTTTGGATGGCACATCCAACAGCAGAAGAAATTTGCCAAGAAAACCACTGTCTGGGAAATGCTGAATAAAATAAAAAGTAACATTGTCACTTAGCTTTGAGAGGCTCTGTCCCTTTCTGAAAGAGGAACTCTGAAGCTCCCTCAGGGGTGCAGGTCCAGCTGTCCCTTGCAGCATCAACAGCAGCAGCAAGACCTGAGTCTTCCTCAGGCAGCACCTGTTTTATCCGTGTGTGATGGATCCGAGGCTTGATTCTTGTGAGCTTCAGGGAAGGGTGTGTGGTCAGCAGGATGTCACAGGACCAGTCCGTCGCTCGGCTAACTGCTGTTCAGGATCTTGAGTCTTCCAGGTTTTTTAATAAGATTCAGTCTCCTGGCTGGAACGGGTGTAAGGGTTCATCAGACAGGTAGATGGAACTTCAAATGTGGTCTCATATGGTTTATTAAAATACCCCTTTCCTAATGGATCCCTTCATGTAGGTGTTTGAGGATGGGATACACTAGAGCTTCAGGGAGTAAGATTACACCATGAGTGTAGATCTTGCACAGGGAATCAGGGCCGGTGTGACAGAGTGCCCATTTGTGGGCTCGTTCTGTGTAATGGGGTTTAAATTCTGACAAGTCCAGATGGAGAATTAAAGCTCCAAGAAGTGGCAGTCTCAGGCGGCTTGTCTTGCTGCTTTATCAGCAGTTTGGTTTCCCTGGCTCTTTTGGGAATGGTCTCTTTGGTGTCCTGGGCCGTGCATTATGGCAACCTGGTTCAGTTGATTCACTGTCCCTAGCAATTATAAAATCTCTTTTCCATGTCTGATGTTCTTATTACCCAAAGTAAGAGCCCTCTTTCTTTCCACATTGCTCCATGGGCATGGACGACCATGAAGGCATATTGAGAGTCAATATAAATGTTGACATTCTTCCCCTGGGACAGGAGCAAGGTTCTGGTGAGGGCTGTCAGTTCAGCCTTTTGAGCCAATGTTCCTGGCACAAGGGCCTGGGCTTCTGTCACCTTGTCTGTGGTGATGACCGCCTACCTGGCTTGTCGCTGACCATTCTGCATGAAGCTGTTTCCATCTGTACACAGTTCCCAGTCAGGTTCTGTCGGTGGCTGGTCCAATAGATCTGGTCTACTGGAATAAACATTGTCAGTGATTTCTAAGCAGTCATGCTGGAGGTCTGAGCTTCCCTCTGAATCCAGAAGTAGGGTGGCCAGGTTTAAGACGGTGGTGATTTAGAAGGTAACATTTGGTTTGTCTAATGAAATGGTCTGATGTTTTCCCATGCACCCTGCCATCAGCCAATGCCCTCCTTTCTGTTCCAATAGGGTTAGGACCTGGTGTGGTACCAGTACTGCAGTAGCTGATGCAGAGCGAATTTCCTGCGTCCTGTACAATGTCACATGTAGCGGCCACTGCCAGAGGCATGCGACTCTCCTTCTGTTGTGTGATCTAGTTTCTTTGAGAGATAGGCTATGGGTTGAGGGGTATCACCCAAGGTCTGTGTTGGTAGCGCAAGTCCAATTCCTGCCTTTCAGGTGTGTGATTTGTAAATCAGGTAGTCCTAGCACAGGAGCTGAAGCTGGTTTCTCCTTTGAGGTGTCAAATGCTGCCTGACGGTCTCTTACCCACTCAAAAGATTAAGTTTATGATCCCCAAGCTGGCATTCTAGAGGTTCAAGGAATGCTTGTTTCCGCATTTGTCCAGCCACTCCAGCAGCCATCACTGCAGCTGAACTTCTCCTGGTTAGTTTTGTGTCTAGCACTGAGTATGTGGCCCCCGTGTCTGTGAGGTGTGTACGGGAGCCCCCGGGCCTCCTCATTTGTTGTTAGAGTCATTGTTCCCTTCTAACATTTCTTGGTGATGGTTTATATCCTTTTTATTTTTCTTTCTTCTTTTTAAGATCTTGTTATTTTTAGAGAGAGGGGAAGGTTAGGGAGAAAAAGAGTGAGAAACATCAATCGGTTGCCTCTCATATATGCTGGGGACTGAACCCACAACCCAGGTATGTGCCCCGATTCAGGAATGAAACCAGGGACCTTTTGCTTTGCAGGACAATGCCCAACCGACTAAGCCACACAGATCAGGGCATCCTTTTTATTCTTCTTTTTGAGTTCTGGGCAGTCCTTTCTCCAATGGCTTTCCTCTTTGCAAAAGGCACATTGACTGGCACCTAGTGGGGCTTTCCCTTTTCCTTTCAGATCCCACCTCTCCTTCTGGTTTCCCTGCATTGTTTCTAAGAAAACCATGGCCTGTTTTAACTTCCTTGTCTCTTGGGCATGGTAACCATGAAAGGCTGTGTCCACCAGCTGGGAGAATCATCCCGGATGCCCAGTCAGGACATCGGAGCCTCCCCTCCAAAGCACCCGCTACCCAGGGTGCTTTGCTCAACAAAAGTCGTCTTCACCCCTGGACATTTTCTGGTGCCTGTGGGTCAGCACTAATGTGCTTTTGATAGGTCCACTAGATCCTTTCTAAAATTTCACAAGGGCCTTTGTTTGGTTTCTGTTGAATGGATGTATCATGCTCAGCCTCCTGCGTTCAGGTGCTCCTTTCTTAAGCCTTTCCAACACGCATCTTTTGTAATGTTCCAGGAAGGCTGGATCCCTGCTATTTCGGTCCCCGTTGGGCTCTATCAAGGCAATTGCCCTCGCTTGGTTGGGGGTGCCATTGGATTCTCTTGATGGAGGCCATGAGCCTCTTCATTAGCTTTATTTAAAACTAGCCACCTTCTATCCGCCATTAGTCAGATGTTAAGGAGAGCCTGTACATCTACCCAGTTTGGATGATGAGTGGCCAAAATGGAGGTGATGAGATCTGCCATTCTCTGAGGATCCTCCCTATATGAGGGGCTGGAACTCCCTCAATTCAGTACGTTCGAAGTGGGTGATGGAGTAGGGGCCCAATAGTAGCCAACGGGCTGGCCTTCCGGGTTTATTCCACCTGTAGGGTGTTATTGCCACAGATGGAGTTGTCCTGCTGTGGAACGGGATGCTGCCTCGCCAGACTGGGTGCCCTGCCCGGGCTTGGAGTGGGAGATCATCTCTTCCTCACACAGGGATGGATCTGTTGCCCTCTGGACCCCATTTCAGGGACACCTAACAGTGGGGGAAATCTCGATGCTGCTAATCCGGCATCCGCTTGGCTCGGGGCATTAAAGAGACTAATTTTCATATTTTTCTTTCTTCCTGTGTCTCACTATCAGGGAGGAATTTTGAAGCAAATTCCCTTCTCTGCATCATTAGTTTGTTCCCTTTCTTTGCCAAATCCTTATTGTGTAAAGTCATAAATGCCTGGACATAAGGGATTCCATCCCACTTCCCTGACCTTTGGCAAAACAATTCCAGTTGTATGATGGTGTCGTAATTTAGGGAACTGCTTACGGGCCATTTTTCTCCATAGACTAAAGTACACATAGGCCAAGCATTGTTACAGTAGAAAACAAAATCCTTCTTAGTCGTTAGATTGTAGCTATACATGAACCAGTCTGCTAAAATTTGGCCCAGTGGTCTCCCTTCAGGAGTCAAAACAACCCCTGATGGCATGAAAGTACAAATCCCAAACCATAACCATAAAATATCCCAGACAAAGTAGGAACATATAAACAAAAGTCGGATCCATAATGCCATCATTTCAAATGAGTGCTCACAAGCAAGTTTTAGTGTCTTATCTCCTGCCAATCAATACCACAAGTGATCTTAACCTAACCCAAATGGCACAAAGCCCAAGTGGCAGGGATAGGGGACCCCCAGCGTACCCTCCTGGGTGGGGGTAAGATGACTTACCCCATCTGGGAGAGATGTTTTCTCCCAGACCTGTTTTCTTTCACCAGCCAGGCATTTCAGGTGGCCGATGCATTGAGAGAGAGAGTGCAGTGGTGTCAGAAAGGGTGTTAAGAAAAGCTCCCAGAAGCTGCTCATAAGTCCCCACAGTCCTGCTCTGGGGTTGGCCTGCCACAGGCAGTTGGGAACCCAGCCCAGGCCCTCTGGGACTTACCGAGGCCCACACCGTCCCACCAGAGTCACCGAAAACTGTAACCAAACAAAATTGAGGTTTGGCTGCCTGCCTCCACAAAAGCCAAACTTTTGAAGCAGGTACTGGTACAAAAGGAAAGCGGTTTTATTCACGTGCCGCGCAACCTGGGAGAATGGTGGACTCCTCTCTCAAAGATCATCTCCCTTCCCCTGCTCTAGCCCCAGGTTCTTGGAAGGATAGGAAGGGGAGGGCTTTTCCCCTATCTGTTTGTATTTCTAGCTTTTGGTGCGCTGGGGGCAGGGGCTATCCGTTCATCTTTCTAGCTTTTGGGTACTCTGGCCCTATCAACTCACCTTTGTAGATTTTTGGCGCTTGTGCCCTATCCACTTGTTTTCTAGCTTCTGGGTACTGAGACCCTGTCCGTTCATCTTTCTAGCTTTTTGCACACTGGGTGTAAGAACCACCCCCAGCCGCCATCCTCGCCAATGTGGGAGACTCCCCAGGCTCCGACTGACTGTCTAGCGTAGCCCTGGTGCTTTTCTCCTATGCCCCCTCACTTTGCAGATGAGAAGCAGGAGCTCAAGGAGGTTGAATGACTTGCTTAAGGTCACACAGCAGCTGGCAGGAGAGCCAGCCAGAGAAACAGGAAGAAGTGCGTGATGTTGACATCAGGAAGAAATCAGACACCAAAGAGGGCAGCCCGCTTTCACTGATGAGGAAGTTTCCAACTTCTTTATACTACCTCCCTAGCACCTTAATTGGTTTTAAATTCACAGAAAGTGCACATTGTGGCTGTTTTTCCTGCTTTGGAAATACTCAGGGCTGGTAGCAAGGAGAGGGCTTGAACGCAGCTGCTCTGGAGTAGGTAATGAGCACGCAAGGAAGGGTCCAGTGCCTCTGGTGTGTCGTTGCTGGTTTGCCTGCAGATGGGGAGCCTATTGGGATCACGGGGCCTCCACATGCGAAAACAGCAGGACGCAAGTAGGGAACGAGCTGCGTTCCCTCCGGCACTGGGAACAGCCGCCCAGGCCAACCTGCAGGCTTCTCAATGGGTGGTGAGAGGAGGCCATTCTGTCACCTGCTCTCAAACACATCCCTAATGATAATTTACTTACACAATGTTTTCTTACATGATTTTTAATATAAAATACTATTTTTTAAAGATTTTATTTAATTATTTTTAGACAGAGTGGAAGGGAGAGAAAAAGAGAGGGAGAGAAACATCAATGTGTGGTTGCCTCTCACACACCCCCACCCCCCCACCAGGGACCTAGCCAGTAACCCAGGCACGTGCCCTGCCTGGAAATTGAAACGGCGACCCTTTGGTTGGCAGGATGGCACTCAATCCACTGAGACACACCAGCCAGTGCTATTATTTTAAAATCTATGAATTAAAATACATATTTAATGGAGGAATTTCTTTTTTAGTATGTTTCACTTTTTAATGAGAACATGTGTAAATGACAGAACGCCACTGTGGGCAGATGGTGGTCACAGAATACCCATCAAACTTATTCTGCCCAGGAAAGGGGGGAGGGAGGGAGGACACAGGGAGCTCTTGGGCCACAGTTAGAGCCCCCTTGCCCGTGGATGATGCGGTTGCTGACTGTCAGCCTGAACACACCTGTTGAACTTAAGCAGAGTTTGAGAGCATAGCATGGTAACACTGGGTAAACCTTTCCTTGAGTAAAACATCTAAATCAATTCATTGAAGATCAAAAATATATCCTGTAAACTAATACATCGTTTACATTTGCCTTTCCTTCCCACCGCTGCAGCAATGATGTGTGAAAACACAGCCCAGTTCCTCAGGCAGCCGTTTGCCCCAGGCTGCACCAGGCCCTTTCACCTGCCCATCTGGCCTGACTCAGTGTCCAGCAGTCTCACTGGCTGCGGCAGTTGGTGGGGACCGAACGAGTTCGCTGGGGGCTGGACAGGGCCTGTGTCTACCTGTCCAGAGCACTAAGCGGGATAGTGGCAGAGGGACGGTGCGGAGGCTGCTGGCTCAGCTTTGGTTCCAAGCGTGGTAAGAATGGAGGCCATGAAGTGGGAGGCGCGAGGCCATCCTGCTTTGGGTCCTGACCACCCTGGGCGTGTGGCTGCCATATGCCTGCGCAGCCCCTCCCGACCCACTCCCCTTAAAGGAGCAATTTTTGGAAAGTGCACAAAAGCACAGAAAAGAAAATAAAAACTTTTCTTGAAATACTTAGAGATCTCCATGCTTAACATTTTATTGTCTATCATCTACATTTTAAATGTATATGTGTATTTTTAAAACAAAGTTGGGATCCTATTGTTTTGTAATTTGCTTTTTTAAATCCTCTTAGCAATTTGCCCTGAATGGCTTTTCCTTTAAGGTAATGTTTACTTACAACATGGTTTTCAATAAAAGGATGTGTGGGGGGAAAAAAAAACTAAACCAACGAGAAAAAACCCCAGCAAATTCCTACAAATGGTCAACAGTAGTAAGGGTTGTTTGTGGGACCATACACCCTACAAAGCCTCACAGGATTTGGGCGACTGTTTTTATTGAAATCAGGCCATTTTTACTTCCTCTGGTATTCCTAGTTTTTAAGGTGTCCTGAAATCTCATTTCAGTCTTTTAAACTTTTAAAAAAGGAAAATCATTTACTATTGCCCACCTATCATCGGCATCTGCCAAGGGGCAAAGGTGTTAGATCTTATACCTACCTCCCCACACCCCCCCACATACAAGTGGGGTGCTGCGCACTGCTCCCCGCCAGTCACTGCGGGCTTACCGACCTGGGAGCAGGCTCCCAGCCCCTGGTTGGGGGCGGCAGGCTAACAGGAGAGCAAGGCTCGCCCTTTGACGGCCCAGCCCTGATGCCCCCAGTCTGAGGGCTGGTGTCCCTGCTGAGAGTCGAACAGGCCGGGCCTTGCTTTCATACTCCTCCCTCTGCTATTGCTTTATCAAAGTCTCAACAATCCACAGGCAACACAGTGCTGCCTTTAGAAACCACGGAGAGGACAGCGACGACCCTCTGCCTAGCTACAGCTACCCTGGACCTCGCCGTGGTGGGCACCCGGGTAATGCCCCCTTTGCCAACAGCAGAACACAAGCCTTCCGTGGCAGGCTCAGTGAATTTCTGAAGACGTGGGAAGGGTTATTTATTTATTTATTTATTTGGGAGACATTGGTCAATAAAATTATATAGGCTGCAGGTGTACAGTTCTGTGATACATCATCTGTATATTGTACCGTGTGTTCACCACCCCAAGTCAAGACTCCTTCCATCACCATTTACTCCCCTTTACTCTCTTCCACCTCCCCCACCCCCCTTTCTTCTGGTCATCACCCTACTGTTGTCTGTGTCTATGAGTTTATTATTATTATTTTTTGCTTAATTCCTTCACATATTTCACCCAGCCTCCCCAACCCTCCTTCCCTCTGACAGCTGTTAGTCTGTTTTCTGTCTATTAGCTTGTTTCTATTTTATTTGATGGTTTATTTTGTTCATTAGATTTCACATACAAGTGAAGTCATATGGTGTTTGTCTTTCTCTCACTGGTTTATTTCACTTAGCATAATGTTTTCCAGGTCCATCCATGCTGTCGCAAAGGGTAAGATTTTCTTCTTTTTTATGGCTGGGTAAAAAAATGTATCACAGTTTTGTTATCCACTCACCTACTGACAGGTGCTTGGGCTGCTTCCAAGCCTTAGCAATTGTAAATAACGCTGCAGTGAACTTAAGGGCGCTTATATACTTTCAAATTGTTGTTTCGAGTTTATTCGGATTTATTCCCAGAAGTGGAATCCTGGGTCATAAGGCAGGTCCTTTTTTAATTTTTTGAGGTGACTCCATACTGTTCTCCGTAGTGGCGGCACCAGTCTGCATTCCCACCAACTGTGCATGAGAGGGGAAGGACTTCGAAGAGCTTCTTGTCACACCTTCATCCATTGTACAAAACAGAAATGTAAACACATCGCCCACCAGGTGTTTATAATCTAAATACAAGCTCACACATGAGACTAAGATTAGACATTACATTCAGGTTGAGCATTTTTTTTTTCTGGAATTAAAACACAAGCCATTCTAACTCCTGAATATGCCGCTAAGAGGCTGGTTACCAGGGTTACCAGATAAAACTCCAAGGGAATGCGGACCAACACAGCATTACCAACCATCAGATACTTGGAGAATGAAGGTGGGAATAGGTCCTAAGGGCACTGAGCTGGGATGAGGTGGAAATAGAACCTGCGTAGGAGGGATTTAGTGACACAGAGATACGCACCTGTGGCTTGATATCTGTGTTGCAAGGAAGTCCCTTGAAACCGGTTCTCATATCCTCCTGGGAGGTTCCTGATGATAGGCCTACAGCGAGCTAAGCAGAGAGCCCAGAACTACCTTGGTTTAGTACTGAGGAAAGGGTCTGAGAGCTCAGGGCAGTGGGTACATGGAAATGGATCTATTAGATGGGGCCAGAGGCCCCGCCCCAGATGCCCCGCCCCCGCACTAACACAGAAGGCTGGGCGCACCAGAAGCTCTGAGCAGCGTGGCGGCAGTCCTCGGTAAGGCAGGCGGATGGTGTGAGGTGCCGCCTCGGAACTGGACTCCCTGGTGTCGAAGAGGATCATGGGGGCATAGGCCAGCAGGGTGCCATTGCTACAGTCAGTGGCCAGTCTGGAGTGGCAAGCAGGGCACTCAGCCTGTAACGATGACAGGGTTCATGATGATGGCCAATAGAGCAGGGCATTCCGAGGACCAAGAGTGAGGGAAGCCACACAGGTGTTATCTGATGTGTACAATTAAAAAAATAAAGAACCGGTGGACATACAGCTGAAGTTAGCTGCCACCATAGGAGCGACAATGCCCCTGGTTCTGGATCTGAGTTACGGCCAGCGAAAGGGAAGGAAGGCCAGGGGTCCTGAGGAAGGGTCCGCAGGAGCACCTGAAGAGCGCCTGCAGTTGTTTACCAGGGCAACTCTGCACAGGCAAAGAGGCATGCCTCGGTTTGTCGCCGTCGGAGCCAAGTTCTCCGACACTGAAACTAGGGCCCCGGAACCCCTGGCAGGTCCTCTGGGTGGAGTGGTGGCCGAAGAAAGCCACGTCTGGCCAAAGTCCATCTCACAGTGGATTCAGTAGCCACCCTGCACCCACACCCCTTGTTTTCCTCTTCTTGGTTACGATCAGATAGATAACCTTAAATGCCTGTACAAATCAGATTGTTTCTCTGCTCTGTGCAGTAAGAGCCACTGTGATAGGAAGGGTCAGGTGGAGGGTGCCTCGCAAAGACCGTAATCTGAAGGCAAGTGGCAACCTTGCCTCCCAGGAGGAATTCCCAAGATTAGCCTACCCATCGAAGGTGCAGGTGTGGAAATCTCCACCCAGGTCACCTGTCTGTTCCCAAAAGACCAGATTAATCAAGGGATCATGGTGGACATCAATAAATTTGACCAAGCAGTAAGTAGACCAATTTCAACCCCCACACCGGAGGTGGTATCTTGGAATAGCCACATAGCCTCTAGCACGTAGTAGACAACAGTAACCTGACACATGCATTCTTCTCAGTCCCCGTTGGTATGGAGTTACTGTCACATGGGAAGGGTGGCAGTTCGTGTTCATTCACTGCTTTGCCTACATCAATCCTTCTCTCTGTTGTGTTATAGTCTCCAGGGTGCTGATCACATTGAGATTCCACTGACCATCCCACTGACTCACAGACTGATGACTGTGTTACTGGGGCCTGGGAGGGTGGTCGCCACCCTGGACTTTCCAGTAAGACACGTGCGTGCTGGAGGGTGGGAGAGAGACAAGCTGCAGAGTTGGGGTCCTGCCATGTGGATGAAATTTTAAGAGGCCCAGAGGGCTGGGCATTTCAGGACATTTTCTCTAAGGTGAGGGCTAGAAGTTGCTGTGCCTTTCGCCCCCACCCACTGAGAGTGGCAGTCAGTGCCACCTTTTAGTTTCTGCAGACAGACTTACCAAACACCGGAATACTACTGCAACCTATTTTGGGGTTGATTGAAAAATTACTAGTTTCAAGTAGAGCCCAGAGCAAGGACAGGCTCTACAGAAGAACCAGGCTGTGGAGGCAGCCAGTCTAGCCCTGACCCAGTAGTTCCGGAGACCACGTGGCGGGTAAGGATGCTGTGTGGGGTCTGGGAAGCACAGAGAGGGGAGCTGCGGTGCAGCCCCAGGAAACAAGGACATGCGCTCCCCAGTAGAGGACGGCCCCTGGTGTTTTTCTGGGTCCTGATATAGATTAAGCAATGGACCCTGGGACGCTGAGTGACTCTGTGGCCAGAACAGTCCATCAAATATTTTAAGAATGGTACGTTCAGGTTTAGAACTGAGCAGGTGCAGGGGCTTGAGTAAATGACATGAGTAGGTGACCCAGAATCCTATGTTACCCACCTGTTGCACCGTATCTCTCCCTCAACACATACTTACAGCCTTTGGGGTGGTAGGAGGGAGGTCTTTATGACCAGCTGACAGGAGAAAACACCCCAGACCTAGTTCGCACGTTGGTCTGTTTGCTGTGTTGGTGCCGGTTGAAAATGGGCTGCTGCTCATTAGAGCCCCATTCAGAAGTGACCTTGCAGGACAGTGGGAAGGGAAGTCCTTCCGGGTGTGGGGTCTCGGGCATAAGCCTGGCTGTCATCTCTATGGCTATGCACAGATTTCAGAGCAATGGCAAACGGCTTGCTTGTTTGATGAGGGGCCTTATAGGTAGGGTTGCCAGATGTAACAAATGAAATTATAGGATACTTAGTTAAAATTTTCAGATAAAAAAGCATAATTTTTCAGTCTAGTATGTCTCAAATATTGCATGGGACACATTTATGATAAAAAACTTATTTGGTCCCTGGCTGGTGTGGCTCAGTGGATTGAACACCAGCCTGCGAACCAAAGGGTCACTGGTTCGATTCTCAGTTGGGGCACACGTCTGGGTTGTGGGCCAGGTCCCCAGCGGGGGATGCGCGAGAGGCAACCACTCATTGATGTTTCTCTCCCTCTCTTTCTCGCTCTCTTGCCCTCTATCTAAAAATAAATAAAATCTTTACAAAAATATTTGTTGTTCACCCGAAATTTAAATTTTGAGATTATCTGAAAGATATTAGTAGATACGAGACCAGGCAGCCTGGGAAGGAGGGCAGAGCTGGATCTATGGGAGTGGCTCCAATGAGCGTGCTCTCTGTGGCTCACACAGTGCCCAGCGGAGGGTGTCCACTGAAGAGGGGACAGTGAGCAAGCAGGTGGCCCGACAACTTGACCTGTGGGTGTCAGCCCAGATCTCACCTGCATCATCCCAGGATGGCAAGATCAGCCCACTGTCACCGAGACTGCTTCAGCCCAGTGCTGCCGAATGCTGACCCACCAGCGCAGGGCCTGCAGTGGCACAGCACCCAGCGCCACTCCTGGGAGAGACGCCCTGACCTTGCCATCTGAGGGCAGAGCTTCCTGCTGGAGGGAGAGGCAGTTCTCCAGTTATCTGTTTCCTTTCTCTGACCACAGTGCTTTTTTTTCTTTAATTCTTTAAAAAAAATTTTAAGTTCC
Organism: Mormoops blainvillei; assembly: GCA_004026545.1. Lineage (NCBI taxonomy): Eukaryota > Metazoa > Chordata > Mammalia > Chiroptera > Mormoopidae > Mormoops > Mormoops blainvillei. The sequence goes on from PVJD01005034.1 coordinate 114,559, forward strand.
AGTTTACATTCAGTTTTATTTTGTATCAGTTTCAAGTGTACAGCATAGTGGTTAGATAGTCATGTACTTTACAAAGTGAAGTAATTCCAGTGCCCACCTGACCCCATACATAGTGCAATGTCACTGACTGTCTATGCTGTCCTCCACATGACCACTGTGCTTCTGCCAGAGCTCTTAGTGGAAGGACCACTGAGTGCGTGATCTGTCAGCGTGCCATCCCAGCCGAGAGCACCTTAGACCAGGAAATGCTTATGACAGAGGAGGCTTGGCAACAGGATGGCACAGGACACGGGGACCATGGCCTTACTGTATATTATATTACCCAGAAGCACCTAGACCAATAGTGCAAGGGGATACAGTACTTTGTCTCGAAATGTCAAAATACAGGCATACTTCATTTTATTGCACTTTGCTTTATTGTGCTTCATAGATGTTTTGTTTTTTACAAATTCAAGGCAAGACCTCCACCGGCAAAAAGATTATGACTCACTTTATCTGGAGCCAAACCCGTGCTATTGCCAAGGTATGCCTGTACAGGAGTCCAACACCCAATGGATGAGGCTAAAACCAGCCCTCTCACCATAATGCCTTTGGGTCTGCTTTCCCACTTGTGCTTCTCATCCTCCTAGTCGTAGGTTCTGTGGGAACGGAGGCCCTGGTCCCTGGTGAGGGAGGGCAGGGGGTGTTTCCACTAGGAGATATGGCGGGGTTACCCCCAGCTCAAATCTGTGACTACCACCCACCCATTTTCGATTTTCAATGCCAGTGGATCAGCTGTCAGTGAAGGGAGCTGGTCCGTTGACGGGGATAATCAATCCTGCTTATATGAGGAGCCAGAGCAGCCGACACAAAACGGGGAGAGGGAGGGTTATGTTTGGAACCCAGGGCGTCTATTGAGCCAATTCTGATGCTTAAGTGCCCAGTGACAATGGTGGATAAGCAATGACAGCGGCCATGACCTAACAAGAGCAAGGGACCTAAGAACTCAGACCCCTTGGGTTGGACATCACACTGACTGACTGAGGGTGAGGGAAGCACAGAAGGGGGCGATGGAGAGTATCAGTTAGAGCCTTAGGGTCAGCTGCAGGAGCGGCTCTTTTTAAAAAAAAAAATCAAGAGAGAGAGGATGGGAGGAAGGGATGGAGAGAGACAGACAGACAGACAGAGAGGGAAACATTGATCAGTTGCCTCCCGTACGTCCTCCAACTGAGCACTAAACCACACCTAGGCATGTGCCCTGACTGGGGATCAAACCCGCAACCTTTTGGTGTACCAGACAACGCTCCAGCCAAATGAGCCACCCGGCCAAGGCAAGAGCAGCTCTTGTGTGAAGTTTTTGGAGATCATTGCTGCCATCCTGCAGAGAACTCAGGTAGACCGGACCCGAGGACTGAACTGGGTCTAGTAGTACAAGGGGCGGAGTGCACTGGACACCTCTTGTGCTTCACTGAGAGTCTCCTCCGTCCCACTCTCACTCTATTCCTGTCCATGAAAGGTGAAAGTTTTGACCACCTTCAGGCAGGTGCAGCCTGACAGCTCAGGTCCTCATCAACTACACCTCACTTCTGAACCTCTAGCTTCTCTGACATTGCAGAGCAGCAGGCCTGCCATGCCTTCACACATGCGTCACTGGCAGGGGTGAATGGGTGTGGGTGTGTGGTGGAGGCAGGAAGGGGAAGCAGCCCTTGAACAAGAGATGATTGGAATCTGCAGGTAAATGTTCCTTTGGTCTTGAGACATGTCATAAAGCTTGTAAGATGGTTGCATGCATAATTTTCAAATAAACTGTGATATTTACTGCTGGGAATTAACCATTATTGAGGAGTTGTGAAATAAACTGATGAATGTGCAGCTCTGCCAGAAATTGATGAATGTAGTCAGAATAGGACTGGGAACCAACCGGAAGGCGCTGTCCAGCTTTCTGCAAAATCACAATGCGTTTGCCTCCAGAGAATCACGTCCTTCTGCCCACCTGAAGGAAGGGAGCAGAGGGGCTGAAACACAGCCTGCGAAAGGAGGCTTAAAACAGAAACTTTTTAGAATGATAACAAGATTTCTGACCAAGATGGAGGTGTAGGTAGATACACTTTGTCTCCTTGCACAACCAAAAGAAGGACATCAAATTTAAAAACAAAAGATAACCAGAACTGCCAGAAAATCAAACTGCATGGAAGTCTGACAACCGAGCAGTTAAAGAAGAAACATTCATCCAGGCCCGTAGGAGGAGCGGAGATGGGCAGCCAGTGTGGAGAGGACGTGTGACAAGGCAACGGCAGTGGACCAGGTGGCCCCACACTTCCCTGCAGATAAACCAGGAGGGACAATTGGGGAGTGAGAGAGACTGCACAACCCAGGGTTCTGGCGTGGGAAAAGAAAGCCTCAAAATCTCTACTGGTAAAAACCTGTGGGGGTTGTGGCACCAGGAGAAACTGCCAGTCTCACAGGAGAGTTCGTTTGAGAGACCCACAGGGTCGCAGAAGGTACACAAACCCACCCACCGGGAATTAGCACCAGAAGGGCCCAATTTGCTTGTGGATATTGGGGGAAGTGACTGAAAGCCACCAAGAACCAAGCAAGTGGCCTTGTTCCCTCTCTGACCCCTCCCCCACATACAGTGCCATAAGGTAGTGACGTGGGTTGCCCCGCCCTGTTGAATACCTACGCCCCTAACAACCTAATAGGTGCACTGAGACCAAAAAAAATTATATATATATATATATCCCAAATGAAAGAACAGGTCGAAGCTCCAAAATTAGAACTAAGTGATGAAGAGATAGCCAACCTATCAGATGAAGAGTTCAAAACACTGGTAATCTGGATGCTCACAGAATTGGCGGAGTATGGTCACAATATGGAGGAAAAAGGGAAGGCTGTGCAAAGTGAAAGAAAGCAAAATATACAGGGAACCAACAGTGAAGGGAAGGAAACCAGGACTCAAATCAACAACTTGGAGCAGAAAGAAGAAATAAACATTCAACCAGAACAGAATGAAGAAACAAGAATTAAAAAAAAAAAAAGAGAGAGAGAGGCTTAGGAATCTCTGGGACAACTTTAAATGCTCCAACATCCGAATCATAGGGGTGCTAGAAAGAGAAAAGGAAGAGCAAGACATTGAAAACTTATTTGAAAAAATAATGAAGGAGAACTTTCCCAATCTGGTGAAGGAAATAGACTTCCAGGAAGTCCAGGAAGCTCAGAGAGTCCCAAACAAGTTGGACCCAAGGAAGCACTCACCAAGGCACATCACCAGCACATTACCCAAGATTAAAGATAAGGAGAGAGTCTTAGAAGCAGAAAGAGAAAAGGAGACGGTTGCCTACAAAGGAGTTCCCATTAGACTCAGCTGATTTCTCAAAAGAAACGTTACAGGCAAGAAGGGGCTGCAAAGAAGTATTCAAAGTCATGAAAGGCAAGGACCCACAGCCAAGAATACTCTATCTGGCAAAGCTATTGCTTAGAATGGAAGGGCAGATAAAGTGCTTCCCAGATAAAGAAAAGTTAAAGGAGTTCGTCATCACCAAGCCCTTATTAAATGAAATATTAAGGGGACTAATCTAAGAAAAAGAAGATGATAAAAAATATGAACAGTAAAATGACAACAAACTCACAACCATCAACAACTGAACCTAAAAAACCAAAACAAACTAAGCAAACAACTAGAACAGGAACAGAATCACAGAAGTGGAGATCACATGGAGGGTTACCGTAGGGAGGGGGAGGGTAGAGAATGGGGGGGAAGTACAGGGAATGAGAAGCATAACTGGTAGATACAGAATAGACAGGAGGAGGTTAAGAATAATATAGGAAAGGGAGAAGCCAAAGAACTTACATGTATGACCCATGGACATGAACTAAAGGGGGGAATGCTGGAGGGAAGGGAGATGCAGTGCAGAGGAATAAAGGGGGAGGAAAAAATTAAAAAAAAAAATAGAATGATAACAGCTGGAAGGGGCAGGAGGGACGATTTTAAAGCCACAGGTTTTTATGTGGAAAAGGGATTTAGTCAGTAAATGCCAGGGCTGGCTGAAATTTAGATAAAATAATTTAATAGAACACCAAAAGAAATATTTTTTAACAGAGCGGGCAGGAAATTCCTTGAACTTATTTACTCCAAGAGATAGCACAAGGGGAAAACATTTTTTTTTAATTCATAAAGGATTTAGGTAAATTCCTCTTTTATTGTATCACGAGTTAAGGGAATATGGAATGTTTAAAGCGAATCTTTGAACTTTACGATGGACACAGTTGTAATATTAATACCTTATGTGTTGTTTCGTAGTTCACAGTAAGCTGCCTCTGCTAAGCCCCGGTGGCCCGTGTGAATTCCAGCTCCGACCTTCTCTCTGACAGTTACTCGCATCCAGCCCATCAACTCTGTTTCGTTCCATCGCACCCAGCACAGACGTACACACAGTAGGGGCTCAATTAACATTAACCAAGCAATGATGTCCTTTGATCCTCACACCTGATACTGTCCCTTTGCGGAGCACCCAGGCCCTCCCACGATATTTCTGTTTTTCACTTTGAAGATAACACACATACAGACAGGCTCATAAGACATGAAATGCACAGTTTGGTAAATTTTCACACAGCGAACACACCCATGTACCTAACACCTAGGTCAAGAAACAGAGCATGTGAGCCTCTCAGGAGCCACTCTTGTGTCCCCTTCAAGTTCCGACTCTCCTGAAAGGTAGCCATACTGCTGGCTTCTAATATGACCAGAGGTGAGTTTTGTCTGCTTTTGAACTCTACGTAAATGAATACTACAGCAGGTACTTTTTTCTGGCTGCTTTTGCTCAACATTGTTTGTGAGGTTAACCCATATCAGGTGAGTAGTTGTAATTCATTCATTGTCATTGATATAAAGCACCCTATTTTGTGACTATCCCTGCATTTATCCATTCTTCAGTGGACGAGCATTTAGGAAGGTTCAAGGTTTGGGCTATTACAGGTAGTGCTACTACAAACAGCCTTTTATGTGCTTTTGGTGCCCCTCTGGAGGTCTGGGAATACAGTCACTGGGCCACAGGTGTGCCTGTGTTCCGCATTAGCAGGTATGGACACTTTTCTAAGCTTGTCATCCCAACCTAGACTTGATCAGCAGCACGAGAGTTCCAGGGGCGCCGGATCCTTGGCAACACTTGACATTAACTGTTTTTCATGTTAGCCATTTGGGGGTATGTATTTGCATCGCCTTCCACAACCTGTTACAAGACAGGCTAGGGACAGGTGACAGCAGAAAGGCAGTTATGGCAGTTTGTGATTTCCAAAAATGGCTACCACAATCTCTCCCATCCCACGTGGCTTCCCTATTATTGTGACTTTGACCCTTCTCCCACCAAGAGGTGGGATCTGTATTTTCCCCTCTGAGCCTGGGTGGGCTTGGGATTAAGGCCCATGTGTCTTCTGAGGTTGTCACAGAAGCCGATACAGCACCAGAAAAAACCCCTTGAGCACACAGTCAGACGATCCCTGACAAGGGTGCCCATGCTGCCCAGTGGGGAAAGGACAGTTTCTTTGGCAAGTGCTGCTGGGAAAACTGGGTGTCCACATGGAAAAGGATGAAGCTGGACCCTTGTCTTACACCATGCACAAAAATTCACTCAAAATGGATCGAGGCCTCAGTGTACGTCCTAAAACTATCAAAATCCTAGAGGGAAACACAAGGGGGAGGCTTTATGATGTTGGACTTGGCAAAGATTTCTTGGACATGACAAGAGAAGTACAGGTAACAAAGGCAAAAATAGACAAATGAGATCACATGAAATGGAAAAACTTTTGTGTATCAAAGGACACAGTCAACAGGATGAAAAGGTAACATACTGAATGGGAGAAAATATTTACAAATTATATATCTGATAAAGGACTAAAATCAGAATACATAAAGAACTCCTACAAATCAACAATAAAAAATAACCCTATTTAAAAGTGGGCAGAGGGCTCAAATAGACATTTTTCCAAATATAATATGTGACTGGTCAATAAGCACATGAAAAGATATTCAACACTAATCATCAGGTAAATGCAAACCAAAATACCCACTAGGGTGACTGCTATTAAAAAAAATAAAAAACAAACCAGAAGGTAAATGTTGGTGAGGATGAGGAGAAATTAGAGCTCTTGTGAACCACTGGCATCTAAAGAAGTCAAATTCGTTAAAACAGGAAGCAGGGTGGTGATCCCTGGAGGTGGGGAGGAGGACGGACAGGCAAACGGATGCACAGTAGGTACAGAGTTTCAGATTTACAAGACATATACTTTTGGAACTCTATTTAACAATAATGTGAATGTGTTTAACACTATTGACCTATACACTTAAAAATAATTAAGAAAGTCAATTTTATGTTATGTGTTTTTTTGTTTTTTTACCAGAATTAAAAAAACTAAAAAGGGCTTTGGCTGTTGTGGCTCAGTGGACTGACTGCTGGCCTGCAAACCAAAGGGCCGCTGGTTTGATTCCCAGCCAGGGTACATGCCTGTATTGTGGGCCAGCTCCACATTTGGGGAACACAAGAGGCAACCACACTTTGATGTTTCTCTCCTTCTCTTTCTCTCTCCCTTCCCCTCTCTCTAAAAATAAATAAATAAAATCTTAAAAAGAAAAATATCTTTAAAAAAATACTAAAAAGGTAGTACAGTTTCTGCCTGGTTCTCTTGGGACTCTGAGCCTGGGAACCTGCAGCCATGTTGTGAGGAAGCCCAGACTAGCCGTGGTAGAAACACCAGCCTGGGAGGCACCAGCTGAGGTCCTAGCCTCTAACAAGCATCAACCACCAGATGGTGAATTAAGGCAACAGTATGTCACCCAGCATCTGTGTCTTCCAGCTGAGGCCCCACCACGGCAGAGCAGAGCTGAGCCAATCCCCTTATGCCTGCCTTGGCACCTGATGAAGCACCCCCGCTCCTGCCCCCACCCCCAGGCCATGAGCACAAGAGAAGTACTTTATGTCTCTAAGCTTTGCAGTGGCTTGTTTCTAGCAACAACAGCTGAAACAGGTGTCTTGGAAACCCCTTTTTCCAGGAAGTTCTTCCTTCATTCTGTGCCAGGTTTCCTGAAGGGGAAGTTGAAGGGCAGCAATGGCAGGTCATGCAAGACAGAGCCTCACTCCCTTCTGCTCGTTCAGTCAGTTTCAGAGGACCAATCCTTGGTCACTATCCTCAGCTTAGTTCCCTCTGAGTCCAACAGCCATCTGGGGCCTGGTGTCCCTGCTTCTGTTGCTGATGTTTTCACTCTCAAAAGGCTTCCTTTACCTTCTGGCAACATGGATTTTGCCCCAGGGCATTTAGAGCTCATAAGGCTGGAGCGGATGCCCTCACCAGAGCCTGTTGTGCTCATGGGGCCCTGAGTGTCTGGATGGGTCTTCGCTTTTCCTCTCAGCCCGCCTTCCTAGGAGCAAGGATGCACCCCCAGGTCTCCTAGTTTGGAGGGAGAAGGTGTGGGAAGGAGGGCGTGAAGCGCAGGTGTCTGCTGAGGGAGCTACCAGAGTTGACATGCAGACCCCAGGCTGCACGGGGATAGTGAGGGAAGGGGTCTAGTGGCTCTCATTCCTTCAGCAAGTGCTCTCCGAGTTCAGGCAGCCTGCAAGGACTAGGCCTGAGGCAGGCCCGCAGCCAGTACGAACCACCACTTCTGATGTCTACGACTAACACCTAATCACTGGGTCTGTTTTCTGTGCTTTCAAAATTGGTTATTGCCAGTAAGCCTTTTCAATTGTTTTGTCTTAGGTCTGATTTTCTGAGTTTTTAGTGGATTCTTTTGAATTTTATGGGTAGTCATCCTCATTGCCAACAGCTGATGATGGCTTTGTCTCTTACTTCCTAGTCTTTATAATGCTTCCTGCCTTTTCTTGTTCTGTTTGCTGGGCTGAGGCCCCCGGATAATGGTGGGTAATAGCTTCAGCCGCTGCTGCCTGGTTCTTGACTCAGTGGGAATACGGCAAGTGTTTGACTGCTAATTATGACCGTTGCTATAGGTTTTGGTAAAGATTGTAAGTTAAGGAAATTTTCATCTATTTTTAGGAATTAATTTGCTTGTGATTTTCCTGAACTTAATTCATTGGTAAGTCTCTCACTTTGGTTTAATAGACAGTCTTAAAGACTGGACATGACCGAAATTCTATCCAGTGGTGACTGGATAGAGGTGCCCACACAACATTTCCCGAGACCGGACTGTGTCCATGAGGCGTGAGGTGCTTCTCGAAGCTGGGGAGACCCTGCTGAGACCTCCCCTCCACGCCCTCCATGTAAAATACTCTTTGAACACCAGCCTTAGTCAAATGGAGGAGCGGGATAGGTTTCTTCTGCCCATGAGATCCTCTGGCTACGGGGGTCAGAAAACTGAAAGGTAATAAATATTCAAACCCCTTTGGGGTGGTATTATGGGTACCCTTTATCTTTAAGAAGTTCTTTAGAATTGTTTTGTGTGCTTTTTCATAAAGAAAGGGGTGCGCGTGTGTGGCATGTTTTAACCGTGAGTGGTGCACTACAGCACTGTGTGTTCTAGCTGGAGAGAAAAGAATTGGGAAGCCTGGGTTTAGCAGCCTGAGTGTGGAGGCTTACCGAGCGGTGAACATCCACATCCGACTTTCCGTGGCTCTGTTTCTCTGTCCTG